>WAAG01005115.1:0-80162 GCA_013390105.1 Tichodroma muraria
AAAGAGAGCAGGATTTACTGCTCTATTTTATTTGTATTAAATCTCAGACTTTGTTCTTTTTGCCGTATTTTATGCTATCACCTCAGTTATCAGGAAGAGGTGCCACTCTGACCTAGTATCATTTTCTGTGGTTTAAAAAAGGGGGGAACAGCTTCTTCCAGCAAAATTTGTAGTGATGAGGCAGAAAGCTCTTCCCAGAACACAGCATTTCCCTCAGCCTTAAACTCTGTGTCTCACCTGGCCCAGTGTGTGCTGGTGTCAAAATCTGAGCTGGCAATCCTTGGAGTCAGTAAAGGGAAGCAGGAACCTAAAGGACCTCAACCACTTCCTCTGCAGTAGCCACTGCACCTTAGATTCACCTGTTTCTCCCCATGGATTTAAGAGGAACACCATGAACCTCTCACCATGTGCAAGTCTTTCTTGTGTATTCTTAAGGGGCAGGGAAGTGCATCCATTGACAAAGATCTCATTCATTACATCTGCCAGTTTTACCTGTGTTTCCTTCACATATCTATTTTTCTGGCTCATAGTGGGTTAAAGCCACACACTTCTAGAGCTGCAGGTTAGTGCTCTGAGATTTGGAAGGATTTTGCTTTCTTGTCAGGTCATTCTGTAGAAATAACATCATTGTTTGCTGGAAAACAGAGCAAAACATCTGTTTTCCTCCTCACACCAGTAACTCCATTTGTCAAAGCCTGCTAAGGCTACTGAAGCAGGAGACCATCAAAACACGAGAACCACTGTAATGTCTGAGGGGAATTCACAACTCTGCTGTACCTGGGAAGAACATGAGTCACAGAGAATTTGGCAAGTACAGAGATGCTGGGGAATGTGTCTTGCAAAAGGCAGCACAGGGGTGTCACAGGGAGCAGATGGATTGCGTTGAGCTTTGCAGGCTGGAGGATGTTCTGCTGTCTCCCAGAGCAGAGCAATTGCTCTGGAATATGTCTCACATCACACTTTCTGCTGATGGAGTGGTCACTGTGCAGGAAGCAGCTGAACCCTTTCCAGCTCTTTCCAGCAGCCAAGGGTGAGCATCCTGATTGTGTCATCCTTAGAGATGGCGTGTCTGAGGACAGGCAGTGACAAGTTAAGGTGCTTCACAAGTGCACAAGGAAGTGTCAGATGAACAGTAGCAATGAGGGGCAATTCAGGGACAGAGATCCTACGGAAGTGTAGGAGATTCATCAATATTTTTTTTTAGTGAGGGAATTACTATATTTTTTTAATTGCACATTTCTGAGAGAGAGGGAACTGCGTGGGACCCTCACAAAGCAGATGCCAACAGCTCCATGGGGAATAGCAAAGCAGCCTGGATGTGTTTTGGTTAAAACTTGGAAGCAATGCATTGACTCTGGAATTCTTTGCCATCACTCCCAAGCTAGATGGGCTCTGGCCTCCCCAGCATGGTGCTGCTGGGCTCACTGGGACATCACTCCACTCCACACACAAAGGTGTTTAGACATTCACAACCTGCCAGAAAAATTTCACCTCATCCCCTTGCTTAAGAGGGAAATGTTGTGCCCCCAAAATCACGTGGGAAGATGGCAACCAGATTTTCACGTTGCAACGTGTTCTGTTTGCAAACTGTGACCAAACTCTGCGGCCAAATCACAAGCCCTGATTAGAGGGGAGGGGCTGAGAGGACAAAGTGCCATGTGCTGTGTGGGTGAGCTGCAACCACTCTGCTGTGCCTCAGCTAATTGGCACAGGACTCACTAATGTGGGTCGTTTCATACATGAAAGCTTGTAATTGTGTGAGTCTCTCCACTCAGTTCGGCTGATGAAAACGCACAGATGTGAGGGTAAAAGGTTGTGTGAGACTCAGGATGTTGCCAGCTCCTCTTAAATAGCCTCCCCGGGCTGCTCAAACGTCATTTCAATAACAGTAGTGGCTGTATTAATTTATTGTAAATTGAAAAGGAGAGGTAAAGAGAGAGAAAGCTGTGCCAGGATTCTCCAGGAAGACATAAAAAAAAAAAAAAGATCAAGGGGAGCCTCTTCCTCTTCTCCAAACTCCTCTGGGGGACCTGAGGGCTGTGCATTTCTGCCACCCCACCTTGCCCACTCTATAACTATTTGCACAGGGAGAATTTCCTCGAGCAGCTGGCCTTGCTCTTCCCACACACCATCCCCCCTTGGATGCATTGCATGGGCATTTGAACAACTACCCAACCATAAAATAAGCATAAATATTTTCTCAGGGAGATGAGGACTGTGTTTTCAATCCATTCCAAAATTTCCCTAAAATAAAGGCTCCGTGTCCATGGTCAATAATTGTATTAGCACACCAGGAAGTTAAGAAAAGGAGCTAAAAAGCGACTGTGCTGGTCACACACTGCTGGATTTGTCCCTTTCTGGACATACTTGATTGGACTTTTTACTGGTTTGTAGACAACCTGAATCTAACAGAGAAGGACTGAAGTACTGACATATGGTTAAGACAGTAAAACATCCAAAAACCTTTCCAAGCATTAGCTGAATGTAATCCAAAATTCCATTAAAATACTCACTGAAACAATGTGGAAAAAGAGGAGGGATTTTTAAAATTATTTTAGCCATTTATGTGGGGTTTTTGTGTGTTAGTGTCTTCGTGACTCTTGGTTCAAATTCCTCAAGTTCACACACCTCACACAAAGTGCTGCGCTTGACTTGGTGCCACAACTGAGGTCCATTTAGGGGAGTTTAATCTCATGGACCCTAAAATCTAACACCTCCAAATTAGCACCAATTGTGGTTAGCTTCTTCTTGTGCACTCTCTAGATATTCATTTCTGGCTGTGTGCAACTGCTGACAGGAAGAACGTGTTGGAAAGATTTAACTCGAACCTCACGCGAGCAGATGATGTTCCAGAATATTGGTGCTTTGACAGGGATCTGGGTGCTGGAATGGAGACGATTTGGAGAAGTGTTTCTGGCATTTTCATTCCTCAAATGCGGCCCCCTGGTGATGGGGGGGTCTTCACAAAAGCCTGCCCTGCTTCCCCAAATCTTATTTTAACAGCTTAAAATTGTCCAGAGGGCTCATTCTTTCTCCTAAGCACCTTGATGGGGAAGGTATAGAATATTCCAGCCAGGGCTGGAATGTCTTGAGGGAAAAGTAAAAGGCATCTGGGACATGGCTTGGGTCAGGGACCTTCAAGAAATCCTTCTTTGGCAAGCTGGAGTTCAGTGCACGCCATTATTTCATTTCCATGAGGTTCTCTACCACTTCCCCCTTATTTTTCCAAAGTGCCCAGCTTGGACAACAGCAGGAAGGACAAAAAGAGAAGCAGATGATCCTGCTGAGCCTCAAGTGCTGGAGTTCTTTGCAGTCAAGGTGGGCTATGAATGTCCACTGCAGTCACACTTGGCTCCACACCTGAAAGACAAGGAGACGTGGCTGCATCTGTGACTGATTTGTGAGTGCCCCAAAAAGGAAATTGAATTGCAGAAAGGTTTTGCACTCTAGCTGTGTTTTTGTTTCGAGCTGGTGAGATTTTGCTGGAGGTTCACTACCCAGCCCTGAGTGTGTGGTTTCAATATTTCAACATCACTAGTTAAGAGAACAGTGAAAAATTGTTTTGTGTTATCCTATTAATCCTAAAATGGGACATTTATCTGGAAAACAACACCACATTCATCTTCTCATTATTGGAAATTTACTGCAGTTTTGTCTGAGAAAAAAATTTGCTAAAATATTCTCCTCAGATGATGAATTAGTCAAGCAACTTCCAGATAGTTTCACCTGCAAATCAGGGAGGAAGTGGAATAACTTTCATATATTACATTTGCTTTGTTTAAATAGATTTTTTTCCCTGTTCTATTCAGAGATTGTATTTTTCCTTGAACAAACAACCCCAACTCTTTCCCAAAGGCTAAGAAAATAACGATCCAAATGTGAAAATGAAACAGAATCATTAATTTGCAGTCATACAAAGCAGATTAGTCAATCTGAAATGAACTTTTTTTCCTTATTTGTCTGGTTTGCCAGCCAAATTAAAAGAAAAAAATCCATTCTTCACACAGCTCTAAATATTGTGTTTCAAAAATAATCCAAAGGGATAAATTCACACAGATCTGTTTCTCTTTCATTTTTGAAGTCATTCAATGGAGCAGGGAAAAAAAGGGAACAGAAGCTCCTCCAAGTTTCCTTCTGCTGCTCCTCTTAAAACAAGGAAAACACATTTCTGACCACATTACATGTTTTAGTTGGACACCACGAAATACAAGGCTCCTGCTGAAATGTAAAACGCCACCCGACCCAAGTTAAAGGCTGGGCAACCAGCCATGATTATTTGCAAAATAAAATTAATCTGAGAGTTGTCCTAAACAAAAATGCAGTGGTAAATGGGAGCATCCTCCTGTCTGTAAACACCCTCCCACGGTGGTCGCTCACTCATTTATCCTAAGATTTACTCTCCCTTTGTGACACAGACAGAATTTAGGTCATGAGGACTTTGGCTTGGGATGGAGGGTTGTCCTGCCTTTCCTTCCTTCATCTTTCCTGCTGTGTTTTGGTTTGGGCAGCACTTGAAGGCAACATCTTGGTTTTCATGGAGTGCACCGGGATCCATGTCTGGGTAGAAGGAGGACAAATAAAGGCCCTGCTATTGGAAAGGAACAATGATTTCTCTGAGGGCTTTGCTGTAGCTCCTTCATCCTCCCCTCACTGGGAGGATCTATCCCAGTGGGATGGCTTTTCCTAGTGTGGTATTCCACGTCAACAAACCTGACCTCTTTCCTCCACACATCCACTTAAAAATAAAGCTGTGGAGCAGAATGCGTCCTTGATGTCTCTTAATATTTTTTTTAAGAACTTTTACTAGATGTTGTGTTTTAATTCTTTAATTTCTGTTTTCTGGGGTTGTGTTCCAGTTCATTTGGATGTGTGAAATCGGGATTTTCTATATTCCTCTCTCTCTTGCCTCCTGGGGACCTTCTTGCCAAGCCAACAGTGGATTCTGAGTGCTGTGAAGTACCTAATTGCCTTCATACTCTCTGGTTAAAGAATGTGGCAGTGGATGAACTCATCAGATTCCCATATCCACCAACAATTTAACTAGCAGAAGACTTGGGAGTGCACAAGGAGTGCAGGAGCAGAGATTTTTCTGCTTGTCCCATCCCAAATCTCAATCCACTATGAGATCTCCAGATAACGTCCGTGTATCTGGGCAGAAAAAAAATCCATGTTTAAAAAAAAAAAGCAGCAAATATTTGTGTTTCTTTCCATGCCCAAGAGCTGAGCATTCCTGAACTTCATCCCCTAAGAATGGTTTTGACAACAGCAAGATCTTTGGACCTGCTCATGTGCTTCTGTCAAATCAGCTTCTAAGATTGAGAGGATCTAGGAGAGTAAAGCAGAACCACACGAGATTCCCTGGATGTCTCCACACCAGCCACTGTGACTAAAACTAGCCCAGCTCCTTCCTAGGCACTGGTCCCTGAGGTGTGTGAACTACACCACCCCAAACCCCCTCAGAACTGGTCTTGCAAAAAACCTTCCCAGGTTTCAACTCGCCCACAGTTCCAGCAGTGGTTTTTGCTGTAACCAGAGAGGCTTTCTAGCTTTTTTTTTTTGACTGAAGTGGCTCGCCAAAATTCTGGGCTTAGCACTTCTTGTTTTCCCTCCTCACTCCTCGTTCCTTTCCCCGTTTGGCTGGTGGGAAGAGGAATGCCTCCCTGGAACAGCAGCCGGGGGTGGTGTGGGCCGTTTCTTCCCTGTGAGGTTACGCGGCCCCGCTTCCCTCCACGCACCAGGAATCAAAGAGCCGGAAAGGCTCCTCTGCTTTGAAGAGCCAAGTGCTGTTCCCAACCAGCTCTTGGCCCCAGAAACTTCCCTTCGGATCTTCTCAGTTCCTGTGCTTATTCTGGCCTCGTCCTCTGCTGCTGCTGCTGCTGCTGCTGCTTCCAAGCTGCGGGCACGCTCCAGGCACTCTTCCCAGCGCCACGTCCACCAGGAGCTTATCCCCCTGCCCGTGGTGGGATGGAGCTCAGGGTGCTGCCAGAGAAGGTCACCTCAGACTAACTCATCCTCGGTGCTGAGGTAACCATTTTCCACCACAGGGAAACCATCCTGCACCACAGGGATGCCATTTTCCACCACATTACCCCTTGGCGATGGACAAGGAAAACCATCCGTGAGGCACTGCTGGAGGTCTGCAGGATTTTGGGATGAGCAGGACCTGATGTGTCCCACCTCCTGCGTGCCAGCTCCTGGATTGGCAGCCAGGATGGAGGATTGCTATTTGAGGGTCAGGCATGGCATATAATGCACCAAAGCAGTGGCAGCACTGAGATTTCAGTAGGACCTGTTTTGCTGTGGTGGGTGAACCATGTGAGTTTCACTTGGAGCTTCCTCTCTGAAGGAAACAGACCCAACATAATTCCATGTGTATGTGGCTGCTTTAATAAATACACTTATGTGTGCTGTAAAAATAGAATATTTTCCTGGCCCTTAGGGTATGGATTTGTCTGCAAGCATCGCTGTGACACAAAATTTCAGAATCGCTTCCTGCAGTGGAAGAGACAAGATTTTAAGTATTTGATTTAAAAGAAAAAAAGAACAGTCACTGGAGTTGTCTGCAGTACAAAACTTTGCAACTGTTATTATTCACATCATCAACAAACAGTCCAAAAGAAGTGGTGTGCAGGGGTGTGGGAAAAGAACTTTGTGGTTTTCTGTTTCAGCTCTGCCTGTGAATCACTTTGCAGTCTTGGGCAAGTGGCTTAACCTTGTGGGGGCTTGATGTGTGCAGCTCTGCAGTGGCTGAACAGCATTCAGGGGACCTCGAACAAGGGGGTGTTTGAAATAGCCACGAGACATGAGAAGATGCAGAGTCCCTGAAGACAGATGGCATGTAAATGTAAAATAGTATTATCATGGCTTTATCCCCCCAGAAATCCAGATGTCTTAGATGAAAAGGGTGTTTTTGCTACATGTGTGGATTTTAGTTCCTTAGAGGCAAACAAAGCAGCATCTTCCAGACAGGGACCAAGATCCTGACATCCTCATCAGGCAGACTCCCACCTAAGCCAAGTATGGTTTTGCCTGAGCTAGAAATTGGCTCTTTGTGAATTATCCAACACAATCCATTGACTCTTTAACCCATAAATTGTCAAACTCAATTATTTCCAGCTAAGCAGATAGCTGAAAATAAATAATCTGTAAGATAAGGTACTCTGGCTTTATTTTTAAGTCAAATTCAAGTTTGCTCAACATGAACGTTATAGTTACATAAATAACAAGAGAAAAAATCACCCCCAAATCCAAAAATCATTTTTCTGCAAAAACATAGAGGATCAATTTCTCTAGTTTAGAATTACCAAACTTGGCAGTATTTCATATTTGAAATATAATGATGTCATCTGGTTGGCCTCTTCCCACTGCAAACAGTAAATCTTAAAATCTGGAGAGATCTTTTATTTAGTTATTCATATTGTACTGCATCAAGGGGTTACAGCACATGTGCCTGGGCTTATTAAAATCATCTGGTAGAGAAGAAGTTATTATTTAAAGGCACAGTACTTGAGCCTGTGCTGCTTTTCTTGGAGGCTGTTCTGTTCTGATGTCAGCTGCACGTCCAGTTGTGCGTTCACTGCCACGTGGGTCACATCGAGAGGTGCCTTGGTTTGGAGTGTCCTTATGTGGGGGTCTGGAAAGAGACGCTCTATATTCCCTGGACTTGCATCCATCACCCAAGGGGCTGGGAGTGCACAATGCCTGGTTTCTTCGGGAAGGACTTCCACCATCATGGTCAATCTCCCAATTTGCTTTCAAATGGAAAGTTCCTGCTATTTGGTGATGAAGTCTCCACGAACCCTCCCATTCTGGCAAACAGGAACGCTGTTGTGCCAGCCAAATATCTTGCTCCTAGGGACTGTTTCATTGCATTTACTCTGGTGCAAGGAACAAACAGCAGGCTGGACTTCTTCAAGTCCTGTGGTGCCTTCCACTGGGCTGCTCCTCTCCCTGCTTTCCCCAGATTTCCGAAGGCTTCTTTCTCCTGCTTGTTTTTATTTACGTTTCTGAGGTCTACGTTGTTTGGCGCTTGGTTTGGGCTGCTGGCTGCTTTTCTTGGAAAAAAATGTGGTGGAGCCAGCGCAGGATGTCCTCACGACTCTGTTTCGTGGAAATTTCCCTTGCTGGAGATTGCTCTGTGTTTCTCCAGGGCTTGGAGCCAGCCCAGCAGTACTGAGCAACCTGGACTTTTTACAGTCAGTGGATCCCTGGCCATAGATCCATACAGGACCTAATTATGCCTCTGCGTAGTTTTTTCCCCTGTTTACTTAATATCCCTGCATGCCTGTTTGTGCCAGCAAATTCTGCCCTGGTTCCCCCTTAAATCCCTCTTTGTTGGCTTCTTCCTCCAACCTGTGTGGTTAAAGGTTTCACTGGTTTATTAAATTCTCCTCATAGTAGAGGGGAGAGGCCCTTTTTGCGACTTAGACAGGTAGGAAATTTTCCTGCTGGAGTGAAACTTTGCTGAACTCTTTTCCTGCAAGAGCAAAGAAAAGAAAACACCACATTTTTTTCATATATTTGGAGAAGGAAACATTGTCTAACACCCGAAAAATTAAGATAAATCCATTTGGGAACATCTTTTTACTTTTTTCTCCGCAAGTGTTCGGCAAGATGTGGCAATATGAAAAACCCAGCTGTAGCTTTGGAATGAGCAGATGATTTCCCGCATGGAATGCCACCACAAAAGCCACATTTCTGTGACAGGGACAGGGACATCATGTCCATCATGTCAATGGACATGAACGTCTTGGGGTGTCAGGAATGTGATTGGAATGTCTGCCAGCAAAAGTCTTATTATTCTACCCATTTCTTCTACATCATAGCAACCTGATTTTTGGTGCAGCTCCTTCTGCCTGCAGTAATGTTTATCGAGTAATTCTCTGAATCCATTCTCACCATGGAAAAGCTTTCTACACCCTGCATACTCATGTATGTAATTTTTGTCCATTTATCTATATAAATAGCAGAGTGATAAAAGGCAGATCCATCAGCTTTCTTAAAAAAATCTAGATTCTCAAGGCTTTAAAACTTCAAGGGCCACCCCAAGGGTTGGTTTTGTGTGTCACTTTCCTGGCCATGGATGTTAATTATTTTTCTGCATAATTACTGTGACCACAGACTTGCTTTAGATAATATTAAATCCTGTCCCAAGAGATAGAACAGGCTCCTCATGAGTTGCAGTTTGTAGTCTCAGTCTCGTTTGTGTGATTGTGCAGGATAATGTCATGCAAATGATGATGATGATGATGATGATGAAAAACAGTGTTTTCAAGCTTTCAGCTGCTCTGGATTTGTAGCAGTAGCTGCCAAAACTTGGTTGTGTCTCCATTTCTGCTTCTCAGTTGTCATTGGGCCACTGCACGAGTTAACGTGGATGTAACATGATTGCTAAAGAACCCAGAAAGAACATGTATAAGAAATAATCACAAATTTCCAGCAAGGGTTATAATGTAAATCATCCTTTTTTCTTTCTTTTTAATTTTTTTTTTTTTCCAAAAATAAGACCTGCTTTCTGTGGAAGAAAGAACCTGACATTTCCTGAAATCAACAGAAGTTTTCATCTGGCAATGAAAAATTTACTATTCCCAGCTGAAAGCATTTTGATTTTTTTAATGAAACCATAAGAGTCCTAGAAAAGAAAGATCTGCCTGGCTGGCCCTGGCTGGTTGTTGCTTTACCCTGTATCATACCTGATCACTTTTGCGTTGACTTTTTCTCAGCTTAGAAAAAGTGCTTTGATTAATACCATTGCAGAAGCCTGTGAAATGGCAGTGAACATTTCGGAGTTCTTGTACCTGCTTAGTCAAACAGAACGTGCTTCCAATTAGCATTGGTCTGCGCTGTTTCAAAATAAATGTGTAACTCATTATCAGCTGGTATCACAGGTTTGGAACCAAAATACATCCCAAAGGAAATGTATAACAAATATTTCGTATCAGTTGCATAAATCATGAGAAAATGTGCTTTGTTTTTTTTTTTCTTCTCTCTCCTTCTGGAGATGCTGGCCCCCTTAAACATGAACACCCTTGTGTGTGTGCCCCTGTTTAAATGCGGGACTTGTCTCCTCTCCCTGGAGTCCTGGAGAAGGCAGTGGGCAAGTTCATCAAATCGTGGAATCATTAAGGCTGGAAAAGACTTCCAAGATCATCAAGTCTAACCTTTGACCGAACACAAGTTACAATTTCATAGTGAATTAGGGTCAGATGGTATCAGCTGCAAATAACCCCGAATAATCCCTGCCTGCGCTGGGGGCTCTGGCAGGCTGCAGGGCTGGGAGCTGCTGGATCTTCCACGGGAGAAGAGTGGTGGAGGAGGTGAGGGCTGTAAAAAACGGATATGAGAGGAAGGAGAGGCTTCAAAAAAAAAAAAAGGAATGCAGTGTTTACATATTTGATGAGGCTACACATGAAGTGATTGGAGCAACGCTGCACAGACACGTTGTCCAAATTGGAGGGTGTTAAATGCTTGGATGATATTCAAACATGTACATTCACCATGTCACCCGCTGGCTTCTAGCAGCAGCCCAAATCCCAAAGGAGCCCTGTGATTAATTTATCCTTGATTCTTAGATAGGCACAGACTATTTTGATAAAGGGAGGAGAGCTATTGTGACTTTCCTTCCTTTATTGCTCCACCCAAGATAAAGCAGACAGGATATTTTACGGCATTGTAGAGACAGCCAATCTGTCATCTAGCAAAAGGTGCTGGACCTCAGAGACCAGGCTCCCTTCTGTTCTAGGCTCTTTAGCTCATATATAAAACTGGAGAAATCTGGTTTTTCAGGATTTTCTCCTTGCTCCTAAATTGCTCAGCCCAAACTCTTTTGCGTCAGATCGTATTATAGAAGCGATGAAGACACATTTGGTCTTTACTTATCTTTAAATATAATTCAAAAGATAAAGCCTCTATTTGGATGAACATTATAGCCATTTTTCTGGTTTTGGTGGGGATTTTTTGAGCTTTCTACTGTGCAGTTTTCACTGTCTTAAGTCCTGCTGTTTTGCAGCAGAGGTTTCTGGCCAAACCGTTGATTCTGGGGCCATAGCAGAGAAGCACACCACTAAGCCTTCGGTCAAAATTAAGTCAAAATTCAGCCAGAATTCAGTCAAAATACAGCCTTGTCCCTTCAAAGGCTGTGCTCCAGAAGTGTGTGCAAATGCTGCTGTGGGCTCATTGTGACCCACACCTTTGGTAGCCCGGACTGTCAGTGACCCTTGTTTCTGTTTTATCACTGTTGTGTCTCCACGCAGACCTTTGGGCTGACTTTGCAAAACACCCTGGGAGATGTGCAGAGCTTTTGCTGCCCACCACATCTCTCAGTTCCCTGCTTGGGAAGGTTGCACTGGGTAGGAAGAAGAGAATTCCACTGACGAGGGCTGCTGTTGGGAGATGTCACTAAGAAATCTGATTTATTATATGTTTTCTTTCTACAGGACCAATTATTTTGCCCTCATAGGTAGGGACTTTATCAGGGAAAGCAGAAAGGACTCTGTAGACCTGAAATACCCTTAAAATGCCTGAGATACAGGAAAAGGTTGGACTGGTGGTGGGGCCCTGGACAGGTTGCCCAGAGAAGCTGTGGCTGACCCATTCCTGGAAGCGTCCAAGGCCAGGTTGGGCTGGACTTGGAACACCCTGGCATAGTGGAAGGTGTGCCTGCCCATGGCAAGGGTGGTATGAGAAGATCTTTAAGGCCCCTTCAAACCCAAACCATTCCAGGATTCTCTGATTCTATGACTGGTATTATTATTTATGTTATTGGTGACAAAACATTGCTCTGCACAGGTGGGATGGGAGCTGGAGGCTGGCCCAGGTGCAGTGGTCCAGGTACCTGCCTGGGCCCAGAAAACGTGAATCCATATTTATCCTTTCGGTGCCTTTTCAGTCCCACACACATCAAAACATTGAGCCTCTTCTGGGAAAAAACCCAAAATAGTACAGAGACATGCAACTGCTCCTGGGACAGTCCCTGTGCTGATTCAGAGCTAAGCCCAGACTCACACCATGGAAGTGATGTGTTCCATGTCTTTTCCAGTAACAGACAGATATCAGAGGGACACAAGTCTGGTACTGTGTTTACCCACCTTCCTCCATCAATACAAATGACTCAGACAAAATAGATTGATGTCTAATAAAAGGAGCCATCTACTCTATTATCCTTTCAAAGAAAAACAGCCTTAAATATAAATGATTAAGCCACATTGCTTTAATGAGACGTGGAAAATTAGCTGTCACTGCCAAAACGTAACTCCTTCTCTCAACTTCCTGTTCTGATTATAAGAATGGTAATTTGCCAGCTCCCAACTTCCTGTTATTAAGCCAATTGTTAAATTTTCATAAATATTTGAGACAGTCATTTAAAACCATGGGTTGACATTCACCCAGCAAGGATGATAATCACCTTTTCCTCCTCCTTCTCTTCCTCCCCCTTTCCTGGGTTTACAGACCTTCCTGTCTCTGAGCACTGTGGGAATTCATGCAATGGGGAGCTGCAGGAGACCCCTGGCACCAGAGGCAACCAGAAGAAGTAATCAGCCTCAATATTTCCTGGAGGAAATGATGCCATATCACAAGCCTTGTTTTTCCTTAGGGAAAAACCCCAACATTTTTTCTCTGAAAGAGAGAGTTTTTTTAAGGAAAAACCTTGGTTTATTTACAAAACAATGTACCTAGAATAAGTTGGTTAAGAGCATGGTGATACTAGCACCAAGTTTTTGGTTTTGATCCCTATATGGTCCATTCCTTTCGGACTTGGACTTGATGATTCTTGTGGGTCCCTTCCAACACAGGATATTCTCTGATTCTGTAAATAAATAAGATTCCTGCGTGTTATGAAATCTGTTGAAAGAGAGAATAACTACAATAAAAAAGGACTTTGCCTGGTTTCTCTAGAGCAGCGAGCAAAGTCACCCTTGCAAAGAGAAATGTGGGTACCTGTTTTGGGGTGCTTTCACAAAAGCCTGTCACCGTTCTGAATAAATATTACAGGAGAGGTTTTCAAACACACAAAGAGCAGTTCAGCTTCCAACTCCCACCAGATCTCCAAGGGAGATGACCATGAAATTGCCCTTTGTACAGTGAAAACCATTCCTGCCCATACTGTGCTATTAGGTTACCCATACGGGCTTCTTCTGTTGACCTCAAACCCCCACAGAGCTCGTGTTCCCAGCTGCTGGCAGGGCTGGCACTTGCATAAGAGATAACATCACCAGTGCCTTTGCACCCTGCGTGCTTCACTGTTTCTTTTGTGTGACACACATTTTTTCAGTGTCAAATGTCTGTATTTCTGTGGAGAGAGAGAGATAAATATAGAGAGATAGACAGATATAGATATATTTGCCCAACATTCTTACAGCAACATCACATAGGAAATTTGTGACAGGCAGGATCTATGTTTTAAACTCTCTCTTCTGTGAGTGATAGCAAAATTAAGGTTTCCTAATGTATTTCATTAAGTTGCCCACATAAGAAATCTCACTGCCTCCTGCTTTGATTCCTCTTGCATTTAATTTCCTACCACAGTCCTTATTCTGTCTCTTCATTCTAGGGAAATATGGATTATGTGAAATTTATTGTCCAGATGAAGTCTACTGAATATTTTCCTCCGAGTGAGGGAGTTCCCTGTTGATTTGTTTCTGTGTGGAGGCTACACTCGCACACAGGCAGAGGTACACACAGTTCCTCTCACAGCTATAAAACATTGTTGTTTACAGAAGTATATTTTCCTAGATCTCTGCTGCATTAATCATTTCTCCTGACCCGGAATTTTTATTCCGAAAAACAACCACCACCAACCACATCTCCCCTCTGGGATGTGATATTAAAGTGTGAATGCAATGGAGAGGGCCAGGACTCAATCTCAGGGAGGCTCTGCATGCTCCTCATCCTCTCAATTGCCTTGTAAGACACACCCCAGGAGCCAGGCTGGGCCTGTAATCGAAGCCCATCGATCACCTCCTTCCCCAAAACCCGTGGCTCAGCTAGAACTGACGTGGCATGGCTGTTTGTTTATTCTCCTGAACAGATGTTCGAGCAGAGGCTCCCCGGCCTCCAATAAAATATCACAGACAACTGCGAAGTTTGCTAACCCCTCGTTAAAGCAATCTCCTTGAAGTCCTTAACTCACCAGGAGATAAACTGCACCAACATGGAGCACTCCCACTCTCAAGGACAGAAAGCCATTCCCACCAGCAAACACAGATCACAAACTTCTGCACTGGGAATCATTGCCTCTCTGCTTTAAATCAATGCCATTAAAACAAAGGCAGATGGAGTATTTCACTCTTATCTGGGGCAGTGGTTAATTGCCTTTCTGATTGCTCACATCTACAGCCCCTCTCTTCCCTTCCTGCCCCATGGAGTGGCTGTCACAGGGTGGTGGCAAGGAGTCTTGGAGCACCCATCCGTGCATCCACAGCCTGGGATTAACCCTGTGCATGGCAGCACATCAGCACTTCAGGACCAGCACCCACAGCATGATCTGCAGAATTTGTTCTCCTTGCCAAAGCAGGAAATTGATGCAAGGACAATGCTCCCATTCCCACCGCACCAAGTTTGCCAACATTTCCTTATTCTCCACGTGCTCTCTGCCCACCATGGTTATGGTTAGCCACAACCCATCCAAGAGGAGAGGGCAGGAGCTGACAGACAGGGATGAGACCTACAGACACAGAGCTGGGACACCACAGTGGACAAGAAGTGGGGAAGAGAACCGGCTGACCGTGGCAGCAGTGCATAGAACGTTAGCCGAGGATGGTGTGATCAAATTCGACACTATTAGTGGCTGACCAGCTCTTTTTTCTCCCAAGGCACAATATTTCCCTAAATCTGCATAGTGCAATGTACAGATTACATTTTAGTTTTGACACTGCTCCCCCAGGTTTTCATCTCTCAGTCCTTTCTCCCTCCAGCCGCACCCTTCCAGGAATTCACATTGCACACATTTCTGCAAAGGGAATTAATGGCTTCTCTTTAAAGCTATGGGAGAGGAATGCCCTTTCTATTAGTGCTTATCGTTGTGTACTGCTTCAAAAAAGATTCCTTGTAAACCCAAAAGAATGTCCTGAGCGGTGCTGGGGGCTGAATTGCCCAAGATGTTCAGTGGCCAGGGCCAGACGCCTGAACATGCACAATTTTAAAAACAAAGAGAACACTAAATATCAGCTCAAATATTCATTTGGCTCAGGGCAGTGTTTTTTCCATGCTACCCATTGTACAGCACTGGGGTTGTGATTTCTTTTTGTTTTCTTTATAAATAAATCCTTGTAACGACTTTCCCGTATCTGATTCCAGTGCAACCGATGTCACAGGCGACAGGGATGATTCAGCATGGTGAGGTCCCTAGCCCATGTCTGCAGCTTGTCTGTGCCAAGGGACCTCATGAAATGTCCCACGGGCCCCTTCTTTCCCAAGGAAATGGGGGAGACAGCCCATACTCAGGTCAGTTCCCAGCAAGGAGCCAGGACACAGCCAAGCTGAGCATCCAGAGAGCAGAGGGTGAGCACACACGTAGCTAGGGTCCCTCTCTTCCATCACATCTTTTTGCTGAAAGCCATCCCTTTTCCAAAGATGTCACCAGGCCAGCAGGCAGCATCACAACAGTTCATGGGATCCACACATCCCAAGCAGACATGGGATATCTGTCACCAAATTGTGTGAGCTGTTGTCACCTGAGCTCTGGGAGCAGCTCCCTCAGCTGGTGTCAGTAGCAGCTTTCTGTCCTCAACGTGCAAGAGGCCCTTGAGAGAGATACAAAGCCCAGTGCAGATGCTTCACAGTGTCTGGGTTGACTGATGGAAGGTTTTTCTCTTTTGCAAAGTCAGTCTTCCATGCTTTGGACCGTGTTAATAGTATTTGATAATATATAGTGTAGGAAAGATGGAGCTTCTATATCCCAGACAACAGACTCCATAAATGCATTTCTAAAATAATTCAGTGAGAGATCATCTGTTACACTTGTACATGATGAGAGGGAAATTGTCCAAATTTTGTATTCTAATGGGGAAAAAATAATCCTTGGAAGCAGAAAGAGGGAATCTGCTGGCCAAGAGACCCCAGAAAGCTTTGAGTGTTTCACAGGCTGCAACTGATACTGAGACTTTTGGGCAAATGGACAAAGGGATTCCTGAAGGCAGACCTCTCTCAAGCCCTCAAATGCACAGTTTTTTTTTATTTTGTGAAGAGACATCTATAATGTTTTGGTGGAGGAGGCTGCTGGCCTGTCAAAGCTTCGGGAGGTTATTTAACTTCTTCCAGTCACAGTCCTGGACTTCACGGTCTTCTGTCTTTATTTCTAATGAATTTCTGTCTCAGCTCTAAAATGTCTGGTTCCCATTCCAAGGATGTAATTTGACTTCTCCTGCAAGAGGTCTGACTACATCCATGGTTTTTCTGCAGCCAGAACTTACAGGCACTTCAACTTCTATTCAGAGCAAACTTTGGGCTCTATGTACATGTTGGGGCCAAACTCCAGCAAAGCCAAGTGCCCTCAAGCCTTCACGAGGTCAGCCCCTTGTAATTTTGATGCTTATAAAACACAGAAAATGAAGTGTTCTGCCTCTTTTATAGAAAAAGAGCAAAACGAGAGAAATCTCTTATTGCTCAGAACATCCTGAAATTATATGGAAATCTAAGTGTGCTTATGCCTGCAGTTTAGAGGTTGAAATCTCTGGGCTGGCTGGGTATAGGGGGTGTCTAGGAATGCCCATTATCAGGATGGATGATAAGGTCCAGGATTGGTTTGAAACCTTACAAATAAACCCTATTCATATCCCTTTTCCCTACTTATTCCCCTGATAGGGGTGAAGAGAATAATTTTCATCATTTCTTTACCCCAGAAAGCTTCTCCCACAGCAGTGCTCCCCTCCAACACCTCTACACCCCAACACTGTGACTCTGTCTTACTAGAGAAACATTTTGATGAATTCCCATCCCTAAATCCCTCTAGCTCTTAGAGTCACTTTAGGTTTTCAAACGACTGCATCCTTCTGGATGAAGCTCTGAGCACTGCAAATCCTCATTTCCCTTGGTATCCAGGGTTCACTCATGTCAGTGGATCTTGTCCCATGAACAAGCCTTATTTGACCAGAGCTGTGTTGCTACTTAACAAAAAAGGAGAGGAAGAAGGGACAGGACTAAATTCGTGTACTTAAGCAGCAGAGCTGAGCTGAGAGATAAGTAAACCCTTAAATCACGGTGCTGCACTGTTGCCAGGGTGATCTATCTCTCCTTTGAAAATTGCGTCTGCAAGGAAATGATGAATAATTTTCCACACACAGACACACCGGAGTGAGTAACTTGGAGGACGTCAGGATTTTCGGTATTCCCGTCCTTCCGGAAAGCTGCGGCCAAATCCCCGCTGAGCACAACGAAGGCCTCTCCCTCCTGGAAACCCGGCTGAGCACTCGGAGAGCACCGTCAGTAAACCACGAGTAAAGGCCCCGAAACGATGTGCAGGATTCCAGCAGGATTCCAGCGGGATCCCAGCAGGACGCGGGCTCGCGCCTGGCCCGCAGCCACCCGGAGGTCGCCGGGGGAAATAAATCAGTGGCCAGTGAGCTGCGCCGGAGGATTTGGCTGTGATTCCCACCCCAGGCTCATTGTAGAGGCTCCAGGAGCCGGGACTCCATTCGTCAGCACGACGGCGGAAATGCAAAATCCAGATCACGGAGACCACGGAAAGGAGGCTCTCGGGAGAAACCCAGCAAAGGGAGTCATCAGCACTTTGCAGCTGCGTGTCTGTTGTCTAGGATGAGAAAACACGGGGAAATATAAATAAATGCAACCAAATCCTGCTTGAAGTCACTTCCAGAAAAACATTGTGGAGCGCTGTGCTTGTGGAACACACGGGTCTGTGCTGTGATTACGGCCCGCAGCAGACTCCTCAGGGATAGGAGAGCCTGCTGCCCTGACCAGGGTGGGACAGTCTGGGGTGCAGTGGGGTGGCAGAGTCCCTGCATGGTATCTTAGACGTCCCCAGGCTGCACATCCCTACCTGGGAAACCTTTCCAACATAAGCCGAGAGATCTCTGGCTCTTGAAGGGAGTGCTCATTACCTGTTGGACCAACTTGATCATTATCACAATTTTTTCTCCCTAAGCTTTCCCAAACCTCACTTCTCCCAGATTTATTCTACCCTCCTTTTACACTCTGGCTTTTGCAGACTGATTTATTTTCACTGCTGCCATCACTCCAGTGGCTGTCGCCTGTGAAGCTCTAAGACCTCATTGGTGAAACACTCTTCAAGGCAAGAAAGGTTTGTAGGACCACCTTGCGAAATAAGCAGCCTCTCCACGATGTTCTTGACGCCTCCAAAACCTCCAACGTGGTAGACTGGGAGGTTTTACTGTGCAGTTATTGCTGAATGCTAAACATAAGTTATATTATGGGGCTTTGTGCTCATCCTGGGACGTAAACCTGGGCCTGAGGTTGTACCTGGAGAACTAGATACAAATTTAGATTTTAAGATGGTCTAAGTAGAATAACCCAGGCAGATCTATTATCTTTTTAAAAAAAGCAGGAGGGATGAGATCTTGCCGTGGCTCTGTCAGCTCCTTGGTGCCTTGTGCCTTGGTGCTTGTTTAGCCTGGATTTTCTCCTTTTCACTCTCCAAAACTCCCTGGCAGGAGGGTGGAGCCAGGTGGGAGCCAGGCTCTGCTCCCAGAGAACAAGGGACAGAACAAGAGGAAATAGCCTCCAGCTGTGAGGGGAGGCTCAGGTTGAACATCAGGAAGAATTTCTTCACTGGAAAGGTGATCAGGCATTGGAAGGAGCTGCCCAGGCTGGTGGTAGAGTCCTTGCCCTTGAAAATGCTCAAGGAACTTCTGGACATGGCACTCAGTGTTGTGGTATGGTTGACAATCTGGAGAACAGTCAAAGGTTGGACTTGATGGCCTTGGAGGCCTTTTCCAGCCTAAAGGATTCTGTTATTCCATGATTCTGTGACCCAGGGAGCTGGCAGGAGCTGCCATTTCTTGCAGTCAGATGAAGCCTGGGAACATGCTGGGCTCCCGGCACAAGCCAAAGCTGGGAAATAAAAGAACCACTTTTGTCAGGAATATTTCACAAGAAGGAGAGATGTTGGCTCAAAATCTATTATTTTCTTTTATGAGAACCGTTGTAAATTTCTGCAGAGACCATCGACATTGAGAATCCAATTTCCCCTAGATAAGCCCATTTTGGCAGGGAACTTTGTCTCTCTATTCTTAGCATCAACAGTCATTATTCAGATTTTTGAAAGACTTTGACCATTTTCATCCTTCTTTAGCTTCAGTTTTGCAGCTAGACCAGACTTCCCTTTTCCCACACCAAGCAAAATTCATGGGTGGGCTGAGAAGGACCATATAGTTTATTGAGTTACATCTTCCTTAAACCCTCTTTTCTAAAACTTCAGTGAACCATAAGCAGGTACCTCACACAGAGCTAAACTTTGCAGAAAGCAAATGAAAGCCAGGCAGGAGGAAGGAGGTTGTCCCAGGGGGGTCAGTCCTACCAAAGCCTACTCTGGCTTGGCAAGGAGCACATCCTTATTAGAGCTGGTTGTAATAATATCCTTCAGCTGGTTCATGCCTGCAGCAGGTGAAGTCTGCTGGATGAAGGCTTTGCCTTGGAAAACTTCCCCTGTTGTTCCTTAATTTCAGTTCCCATTTTCAGGAAGGGTGCAAAGCCTCCTTTCACAAGCTCTCCTTCGGTGTTTCTGCTTCCTTCCCGTGGCTTGCCTTGGGCTCCTGCTTGATGGCAAGATGTTAAGAATCATCATCAACAGAAAAACAGTGTGCTCTTTTATTTTATTTACACAGCTGCCATGAATTTTGTTATGCCTAAATCCTCTGTCTCTTCCCCTCTCAGTGGGCTGGAGAGAGAAGAATGGGCTTTCTAGCATTTTTGTTTACTTTTATTGCTCTTTAAAATATTTTATGGCCTTTTAACAGAGTGGCACGATAATATTAAAATAACTTAAAAAAAAGAAATTTACAGAAAATGTATTAAAGCATCATAGAAATGGATTTAACACTTCAAATACCCTTTCAAAGTGGCACCATGTCCTTGCTTTGAAGCAAAGCAATAAATTCACTTTGTAATTCTTTATTGGAAGTTTTATTGGAAATTAGAGTGCATGTACTAAACAAAATGTCAGCTTATCTACACACAACTATTTGCCTACAAGTTGGATATAAGACAACATATTGTCCATTACAATGTGATTTAGATTACAGTAGCCAGCAGAGATTCAGTCATGGTCCAGCCCATGCTTAGTGTCTGTCAGTCTGGATTAAAAGTCAGTTTTAGTCTCAAAACCATGCAGATAGATGGTGTCAAATGGGAAAAACAGAGATTTGCTTCAGGTTGTGCAGCAGGGCCGTGGCTGATGAGCATCTCTTGGGTACACCCAGCACCACCCCCCTGGCATTCCTTTCACAGGAGCCCCAGCAGATTATCCCCAGCAAAAGTTGTGATATGCTGATAGCCTTATCTGGCTGGTGGCTGGAATTAAAACAATTCAGTGCACTAATGCACTAATGCAGGCCTTTATCAGGGAGCAGACAAAACAAGGGGGATCCAGGATCGAGCTGCAGGCAAAGGGCTGGTGAAAGGGAGGCATCCACCACAGGGCAAACACAGGAAGGCAGAAGGTGGATGCTTTGTTCTAAAAATAGCCATGTATGCACTTTTTTACTGGTTTTGTGCTGAATGATGTCCTGAGGAGCAGTGGGAGCGATTAGCATCCCAGCGGACATGGCCAGGATAGGTACCCCAGCAACACAGTGGCATGCAGAGACTCTCATTCTTTCTCATCGAGGAATAGAACCCAGACAAACCCCTTGGCTTGCTCAGAACTAATCGTTTTCCTTCCCATTCCCTTTGCTTTTGCAAAGCTCATTGAGAAACTGGTGAATTAAAAAGAGGGTAAGGATGGCTATGCCAGCATATGTTGTTTTCGTGACATAAATAATCGCTGTTCCAAAGGTCACTGCCACGGAGGAGTCACGGGTGGGATGAGAACAAATGGTAATTATGGCACTTGACAAGCTCCCAGCAGCACAGAGAGATAAATCTGCTGCCTGCTCCTACTTGAACTTACAGCATCCTGGATTTCAGGAGCTTCCACTCTCATGCATGATCCAACAAACATCCTCTCAGGATCTCCGGTGGATAAATAACCCTTTGAAATGCCTCTTCCCTGTTGCAGCACCCGTCCCGAGGAGCTCCTGCCTGTCCCTTTGGCATTGTGTAAACACGCACAGCACAATCCAGAGCTGTTTTTTACTTGACTAGCAGCATAATTACTTCTTCAAAGGGCCAACTCCCCATGCCTGAGTCCATCAAGCTGTCACTCAAGAAAGTCAAACCTGCGGACGGACGCTGCAGCCCTCTCATGGGCTCTCCAGCTTCCCTCAGTTTCTGGGCCCCAACAGGAGCTGTTTGACCCAGCTGACTGCTGGGCTGCAGGAGGGCACCATGTTGTGCCAATAAACAGCCCTCTGTGCAAAGTGAGCTCCTTCACAGCCGCCCCTCAGCTCCCTTTGAAGCCTGGGGTGTCAGCGAGCTCGCCATCGCTGTCGTGGGGTGTGAGGGAAAGGGGTTTATTGTGCTAAAGGGCATTTCTCCTGGAACTTTTTCTTGTTCACTGCAAACCTGTGATCCCAGAGCCTGGCTCTCAGGACAGAACAGGGTTTTGTTTAACTGGAGGCAGGGGCAGGTTTTGCTTTGAAGGTGCCCTTTCCAGCACAGATTAGAGCCAGGGTCCTCAGTGGCGTAAATCAATGGCACTTCTACAGTCATGTGTTACCAGTCAAACTCTGTCTGGTCCACCTCCCCAAGCATCTGTCCCTCTGGCCAGAATCAGAAACACTCAAAAAGCACTGCCTTTGTCCTACCACACTGGCAATATCCAGATTAAGTTATAAATTTGGTACTAAAAACCCATTGTCATGTTCAAGCTATGCAGGGTGAACACAACCTCGCACTACAAGGTAGCAGAAGGAGATTAAATATTATGACCAAATCAGTTACAGATTTATTCCATAAACTTCTCGTGATTTCATTGTATTTTTCCCTCCTTTGATGAATGGGTTTTCCCAAGTCTGACAGATTTATTTTTTGTGGCAGGTATTTTTTTTCTCTTGCCACGCTTTATACCAGTTTTCCATTAAAACCTAAGGAGCAAGATGAGGTGAGAAATAAATTTGCTTGTAGCTGCAATTTGATTTAGGTCCATGTAGTTCTTATTTGAGAACTTCTTTTGAACAACACAAGGACTCTGTTTCCAAAGTCTTCGTATGCCTGTTTGGAAACACTGGTGTTCTTAGCAAAGGGAAGAAATCTGTGGGAAATTATAGGATCTGCAAATGGCATTTTAAAAAAAAAAAATACTATTAAAATAAAAGAACCTGTTTTAAGAATCACCTTTAAATGGGAGATTTTCTGAAAGATTGTGGAATATTTACATGTAGTTAAAAAGGTGCTCTTGTAAAGACCTGTGGAATATTTATTCATTACCAAGAAGAATTTCACTCAATGTACTCAGGCAGCCTTCAGGTTTCCTCAGATTTCTTTGGAGATTTCCAAACCTATAAATGCTGTAAATATGATCAAACATTGCTCTGTCTGAATTCTGTTACACTGACACTTGCTTTTTTCCTTAAAAAAAAAAGACACAATCCACGGTTTATTTTACTTGACCCATATTTGATATTTAAGGAAATTAAACAAATCTCACGTTTAGCCTCCTAAAATAATACAGGGTGTCCATTAACATGTGTTAAAATTAATGAAAGCTTGATGGTGAACATATAAATAGCACAGCTGCCAGGCTGTTTTGTAAAACCAGAGTTGAGCTCTCGCTGCTGTAAAGTGTTCAGAGCAAATTCTCAGAGATAATTCCTGTTGCTATTTCTTTTGTTGTTCCTGCTTTTTGGGCTGCTTGTTGCACACTGGAGCAGTGCTCCATCAGTACCCTACAGCTCTGCAAAATTGTTTGCAAGTTTCTCAGTGTTTCTACATTTATCCCTGTGAGGAGACACCCTGTCCTTGTGTCTCTGCACATTTGCACAATGATGTGTTGGTGATCTTCCTTCTGAGTCCCTTCCAACTCAGGATATTTTATGGTTCTATGAATATCTTGGTATAATTTCACTGTGTTGAGTAGGGAGAATTCCAGTAGACAGCCCAACTGGTGAACTTAGGTACAAAGTTAAAGGGAAAAAAATTATAATCTAACACTTCTGAACATCCCTAACCAGGGATTTGGATCCTTTTTCCTTATCCTTCCTTTTTTCCCTGTTATTAGAGTTCCTAATTTCTTTTTCCCTAAGACAGCAGCGCTCTTGCATTCCCACCTCCACCAGTTTTTGTGGGCCTGGCCATAATTACATGGCACTTCACTGTGGTTCCCCAGCAGCAGGTTTCTTACCTGTTGGCTTATGCCTGATTTTCCTAGCAAAAATGGCATCAGAATCTGTCCCTCTGCTTTTGTGTTGCTCTGTCCTTAAATAAAAAAGCACAGCACCACCAACCTGGGCTTAACAAAACCATCGTAAAGCAGCCTTGCCCCAAACTGCCCCTCAGGCTCTGGCTCCAGATAAAACCACCTTAAAGCAAATCTGTGATTAAAAAACTCTTGCAGCCATGAGGTTCAGGACGCCTGACTTCTCTCATCAAACTATGAAGTGAAAGCCAAAGTTTTGATTCACTATCCAGATAAAAGATCCTCCTTCCCATCAGGAAGTTGCTATGAAGATTAAAATATTAAATATGATTTTACATGAGGCCAGGAAGTTAATACGTCCCCCCCACTGAAGAAATTACATCTTATAAACAAACAGCCAGCAGCAGTAAGTGTGAGTTTTCAGCAGAAAGCATCAGTGGAGCTCAAGCAAGGACATGCATTCCCCACAACAGAAGTGTTCATCTAGAAACATTTTCCTAACCAGTTCCCCCCCACTCCAATTAAGCTTGGAGATTTTTTTCCATCAGCCCTTACCAGAAAGCATCAAAAGCTTATTCCAAAATCCACTGACATCATAGGAAGCCTTTCCAAAGGCTAATGGGCTTTGGGATCAGGCCCTCAGTTTTTATTCCAAGCCTTCACAACAGTGAGCTTAAATCAGTCCATACTCTTGTGAGCGCCCAAGAAGATTTTCCAACATTACGTTTGTTTGGGACCAGGTTCTCCCCATGTGGTGGACTTGATGTGAAGCCCATTTAAATCCCATCAGTCACTACAAAGAGGATGGGAGAAGGGCCAGGCCGGCTGAGCAGAGGTAGAGTTCACCTTACAGCTGCTCTTATCAGCAGGGTTTAGGGGAGGGACACCCATGCCAGGAAGCTGCCAAAGAAGCGGTGCCAGTGGCACCATGCTAGGATGGAAATAGTGGTGAGGCTGAGAAGTTCGCATGGAAAAGAGTGGGAAAACCATGGAAGGAACATCACAGAGGATCTCTGCTCTGCACAGCAGCTTTGCCACTATTGAGGCTGTGCAACAACAGTGTATCTGAATATTTCTGTGCCTGCCTTTTAGTGGTATTCATCTACCCAGTGTTAGACATTAATCTTTGCCTAATTGACCAGAAGGCCACAGATCCACGGTATGTGAATATGATCTTAATTAGCTGACTTCAGGTTACACATTGATTTTCTGCATGTTGCCTTTTGGAGCTGTGGAGCAGCTTGTTTTTTGAGGAGAACATAAAAGAGAGAGGGGCAGGGGGGGTGTTAGTTACAGCTATAAATTTTACAGTTCACTGGAAACCACATTAAATGGCAACATCAGTTTATAGATCAACTCTGCAACTGCTTGGTCGTTAAAGCGGTGGTGGCAAATTATTGTGTTTTAGCCTTGTAAAATATGGGCACCGTATTTGCTGGGAGAGGGCTTAAAAAGAACAATAAAAGTCTCCAGTGTCTTTGATTCCTCATTTCTCTTGCATTGCAGTAGGCAACATGATCTGATCTGTGTGTGCTTTTCTGGGAGGGGAGCATTTGCCAGGCTTTCCTCTTACACTCGAGAATGCAAATCTGGTGAGTCTTCCTGATTTGAGGTTACACCAACTCTGCATCTCTCTTGGACTGGCCCAGACATGGAGGATATGGCCAGACCACTCTGAAGCTGCTTCCAGGGGCAGCAATTTTTGAATTTCCAGTGCCACTGAGCAGTGCATCCAGCTCACAGCAGCACCCATGCTTGGCTGACCCTTCTGAGACACAGAGCACCACATGCCTCTTCCAGATTAGCCAGACCCGAGGACAAAATCCATGTGCAAAAATAAAACTTGGAAGTGATTAAAAAAAATGGAATCTCTTCCCAGACAGTGCCTAATCACTGCCTGTCTTCTGAAAGTGTAGACATTTATTTTGGACTATGAAGAGCTTCTTTCAAAAGTTTGGCCACTGCAAAAGACACTGAGTTCGTTGGATAATTCCAGCCACAATATGCTGCCTGGTGACCAATAAATTCTGCATTGATTTTTCCCTTCCTTATTGGAATTGAAGTGCTGTTTGCAGGGCTGGTAAGGTGTTTGGTGGAGGAATTAGGGTTTATGATCATGTTTTTATCTGCAAGTGGCACAAAGTTTCTCCCAACCAAGGAACAATAAGTGCTGCTTCACCATGGGCCTGGTTGATCAGAAAGCTTTTCTTTAAAAAAGGGAGATTTCCAGCTTGAAAATGCAATATTGTCAGGGGAAATGAATTAGCTTTACTGCACAGTAGACAAATGGGAATTCTCTCACATACTCACTAAGAAGTTAATTGTGTGAAATGAAACATTTTACAGAATGCTACTGCTACCACTCACCACACTGTGCATAACGTCTCTGGATGAAATCCCAGTGGCTTTGTGGAGGATAACCCAAAGATGAGATGTGGCACATGGCTGTCATGAGCCTCTGTGGTAGGTCCAGTTGCAGATAGGAAACCAAAGAGAAACCCCTGTGTTTGCTGTTGATACAGGATTTAAGCTGGGTGGCTGTAAGGCTTCTGGCTGCCTTTTTTTCCCCTATAAAGGCTGGACCACTAAAGCCACTGGTAAAATTCCCCCTGCAGGAAGAAGTGCTCAAATGAATCGAGTCCAGGTTGGGGGGGATGGCAGTCACCACCACAAGGCTATCAACCTTTTTTTGTGGACTGAGTCAATGGGATTGACCTTCCCAGTCACTTTCCTGGGACCAGCCAATATTCTGGGCATTTTTTTGGTGATTTCTGCAGAACTTACATGGCTGCATGTGAGACCTGACTGCACTTTTGGCTCTAGAGCCACAAGAGCAGCAGAGAGCTTTCAAGGATGCCTTGAGGACCTCTTCTGTCCCTTTTTCTGTGAATAGCAAGAGCTTTTGTTGCCTTCATTTCAACAAGTGGTGCAGTCTTGTGAATGCTGAATCTACTTTAAAAATAACATAAACAGAATTTAGTAAAAGTGTCTGAGTACATGGAGGTCCTGTCAAGTTTGTTTGGTTGCTTCCTAATGAAGAGGATTGTGAAGGCTGCTAGTAACTCAGGCTCTGAGTAACACAGCCGGTTTCACAGTTGTGATTTCCATCAGAAAGAAAGGAAAAAAAGGAAAGCTGTTTTTTGTCTAATGCAAAGGGAAAGGGCAATGTGTCTGCTCGGAATATGTGTACTAACATTACATAATCTGACTGCTCTGAAGTAAAGAACTGGGAGTTCTTAGGGTGTTTTTTTTAATGTGAGTGAGCTTTCTTGACCAGGGGGAGCATGAAGACTGAAGATCTCCCACTTCCACCAGGCTGCATCTATTTACAGCACTCTAGCACACATTGCTGCTCTAACCCAGCCACGGATCCATTTTGTTGCCACAGAAAATGCTGGTTTCTATAAGATGTCACAATCGTGGTGCTGGAGAGACTCATGGTGGGAGAATGACTGTAGCATGCCATCAGTGCTTTGATATTCCAGCAGGGGATCCCCAGGGACCTTCTGTCAGTGGGACAAGGATGAAAGATCTGGCAGGGGCTTATCTCAGCCAGGGTGGTGGCACAGGTCAAGGCGTGCTATGCTGTCCTGCTGCAAGGAAAGCCATTCATGAGCATCCCTCTGGAGACGAGCAGCTCAGTGTCTCTCTGATGACAAATGCTCAGGATCATCTGTGTAGCTCAATCTTGTCATCATTTGGGTGTTGTTCTGTTTACTGCCCTGCTTTTAAAAATAAAGACCTCATCAGGAAAAGGTTGCAACACGCCCCGAGAAAGACTTTATTTTGAGCTTAAAATTTCCTATGTCCCCAGCTAAAAATGTGGATCGGAGATAAAGCCTGACACGTTCTCACCATTTGTCTCTTTGGCAAAAGGAAAAGAGGGGTCATCCAGCCCTGGGTCTGACGTACAGGATGCCACTTGAGCCGTCACACTCGATAACTTCAACTTGAACTTGTCCACTTGTGTAAGTGGGACTGATTTATAACCTTGCCACACAGACCTTGTGTGATTTTCTGCGTGGTAAGAAGCTGCCCTGCTGTTGTGGCATTAAACAAGTTTTTTCTTGCTAGTTGCTCAGCACCAGGGACTAGGGTGTTAAGGTCCAGAGGGCCCTCAGGATGCACAAAGCATGGTTCAGACATGGTATACCTGTGACAGAGGGAGTTGGATGGGGCTTGGCGTTTGATTCCTAGTATGGAAAAAAATTCCTTCCAAATCCCAAAAGAAAGCTGTAAAGTCAGACACTCAATTTACCTCTCCCATTGAAGTCATCATAAAAAGTTCTTTATTTGAAAAAGACCCAGAGAATCAACAGACTTTGCTAGTTGGTGGCGTCCTTGCCCACAGCAGGAGGGTTGGAACTAAATGACATTTAAGGTCCTTTCCAACCCAAACCATTAAGGAAAAAATTATTTTTTAAAACCCCACAATTGCTACTAAAATCTGAGTGAGTGCTGTCTAAACTCCAGTGTCTTGGGGTCTTTGTGTGTTTCCTCTGACAGGTTCAGCAATAGTTGGGCTCTTCATGTCTCTGTGCAGCTTAGTGAGAGCAGAAATGAGCAGGATAATCCAAGTCACGTTATCCAATGGCTGGTTGGGAGCCCAGACTGGATCTGAGTTCCAAGAAAAGGGTTGTTCTGGCCATGGACAGGTGTATTATGATAAATCTCTGTGATCTTCTGCTCTGCGAGAGACCATCACCTGCCAAGAGCGAGAGAGAAATTTCCTCCAAACCTTCCCTCCACGTCTCATGGCACAGAAGGCATCCAGGTTTTAGAAACACGCCACAGCAGGATTTCAGAGGTTGAGGTAGATGCTGGTGCTGGGAATGTTCTGACAAAGCCTTTTTCTATGAGTCAGAGAATAAATGTGCTGTTCACCCAAGCCACTCCAATTTTTGTTTGTTTGTTTGTTTTTTGCTTCATATATTACATGTAATTTTATGTTTCATGGCTGCAAAACAAAGCTCTTTCAACATTTACTAAAGATACGATTGGCTGGATTTGAGAGGGCACAACAGAAAACAGATGAGATAACTGGAAAAAACCACAAATTAGCTCTCATTCTTCAGATGAATCCAGCAAAAATAACACATCCTGTGGGTTCCTGATATGTTTAAAGACTCAGGGTTAGTTCACATCTTCACTGCCATACGGAGTCCATCCCACAACACTGTTCCCACATGATAAAGAAGATTGAGGCAGGGCAAGGTTGGCTTTGAGGGGCAGCAACATGAGCTGGACAGTGAGTAGAAAGCAGTGAGTTATTCTGTAGGATGTGTCCTCAAGGGCTTTATCCTCCTCTGGCAGGATGTGCCACACACCAGTTCACTCTGGTACTGCAAAAAATCCCCGAGTGCAGAGGAATATCGACTGCAAAAAAGAGCAGCCACCAAACTTCCTGCCTCCCATGAATCATTTGACCATCCCACCCTGGTGAGCTCTCCTGCAGCTGCTAAAGCTAAAAAGTGCCAGTGTTTGTGACTGTTTGGGGTTTTTTAAGTGAAACAAGAGACTGGCTGCACCAGCTTATACGCACAGATGGCTCTGGGCAGCCTCACAGGTTGTGCATCTACATTTGCAGTGCCAAGAGCTTGGCACTTACTTTTTTGGGACCTTGCTCAGTGGTTTGGAGCAGATGATGTTGTCCAGCGCCCCATCCTTCCACCCCACAGTTGCACATGCAGCTGAGATACTATCAGAGGTACACTTGGACATCCTAGCCATTTACTTTATAGGGAAAATATGTTCTGAATTGTTTGAGTAAGGAGGGGAGAAAAAACCTCATCCATGCTTTCCTGGCTGGGTTCTGCATCTCAGCTCCTTGTTTTGACTATATTTTTCCCCATCTTTCATTTGCCCCTTTCAACTAAGAACACATGCAGAGGTTATTTGGAATTGTTATGTGTGTCTTATATCGGAGTGATTAATTATTCAGAAATGTTCTGTTTAAAATAAAACTCCCTTACAATGCTTGGACTGTATGAGGACAGCTTAGAGCTGGCACAAATGAGAGTTATTCCCACTTTTAAAGGCTATTAATAGTGCCAAAGAAATACAAAGGAGAACCTTAGCACCTCTGTACCTATTATTCATCACATCCATGCTTATTATATAGGTATGCATGAGATAAATAGACAGAGAGATTTGCTCAGCACAATGCTTAGGCTGTGCCAAAGAAATAAAATTCCTTCCCTGGAGAGCCCAATTGCGAAGGCAGAGAGGGGCTAGCAATGAAATCACAGATTACAATCACAGCTAAATGGCTTCTTTGAGCAAGGAGATGAGTTGGCCTGTTTTCCCTGGGAGGCTGCTCCTGATGACCTTATAAATAAAGAGGCGTGAACCAGATGCCAAGGATGTGAGCCAAAGCTGATAAAAGCCAGTGGGAGCCCTGCAGTGTCCACAGGCTTGGCAGCAGGTCTGTGATGGCACGAGCTGTCTGAAAGGAGCTGCTGCAGCCTGGCATCCCCAAACTCCTCTGGACACGGCTGTGAGCTCACCCCCACAGGATCTGGACACTTTGTGCATTGCCCTCAGCATCCTTCTGTAAGGGAGCAGTGACATTTCTGTGCCAACAATAGGCAGCACAGAAGGTTAAGCAGGATGGGCGCTTCTTGTCTGGGATAGAAATGTAACTAGGATGATTAGCAGGAACTGTGAATGCCTGATTTCAGCTTGCTCTGGGGATCCTGGAAGGAACCACTGCATTAAAATAACCTCTGTGCAGTGTGGCTGGAAGAAAGTCATGCAGTGATTTCATTTCATATTTGTGTTGTAACTCCTAATGGTACAACATGAGTATCTGAGGATCTGTTCTCCTCCTAAGTGTAAACCAGACCACGCCTAGTGAAGGCAAAAATATTCTTTAGCATTCACAGGTGGCAGTTTATATTAACCAGATCCACCCTGAAATTCAACTGCCTCCGCCTCACCACTTCCCAGGAAGTTGGTGAGCTATTAGATAAAGAGCTCATTTCAGAGACATATTAATTTTCAATAGGGATTTTCTAATAAATTCTTTCCATGAGAAAGGTATAGTTTGTTAAAGGCTGCAGCTCAAAACACTACTTGTGGGAGTGGGTAGCATTCCTTTCCTACTCATCCGTAGAGATTTGCAGCCAAAAAACAGGGACACAACTAGCCAAAGTAAGGAGCTCACCCAAATAAAGTAATGTCATGTCATTGGAAAACAGTGGAAAATGTTCTGGAAATACTCATGTCATGTGTTCTCCAGCAGCAGAGTTTTTTCACAGAGGATGTTCCCACTGACAGAGAGCCCATGAACAAATCTTCTCTACTGGCTCCACCTTTTCCATTTCTGCTGTGACCCCCAGCTACCAAGGTGTTACTTTCTGGAGTTAGGAAGATGAGCAGAAATATATCTTAATTCTTGGGGGGAAAAAAAGAAATAATTATGGTCATTGCAAGAAGATTTTGCTTCCTCCCATACGTTGGGGTAAAGCCATGATCGTCAAACCTGGCTGATCACTTTTTAGTCAGTGGAACTCCCTGAATGTTTATGTAATTATGGGAAGAGATTATGTTCCGTCCTTCTTGTACCACATTTGGTCTTTAAATTGAAACAGTGTTTTCCTCCTTTCTGCCGCTCTCCTCCACTATATTTATAGACAGGTATTGTGTTCATCTTAGAGGTCATTTAGTAGGCTAAAGGTAGCATAGGTTTTGAGTTTCATTTTGTAAGAAGGTCACATATTCCCTGGTGTTTCTGGTTGTCCTTCCCCTGCACTTTTTCTGGCTGGGATTTTCCTTTCCCCGGGAAGTGCCCAGCGGTGCTGGGCTCTTATCGATGCCTCTTGCAAAGGCTTCCCTGCTCCCTTGTGTCTGCTCAACCCCCTTTCCCAGGATCAGATCTGCTCTTCCCAACAAAAGCTGGTGCTCTGGAGTCACCCTGTGATTAATTAGCACAGCTGGGTCTTTTCCTTCTTTTTCATTTCCTTCTGGTGACCAAACTCCACCAGGCTGCCTGGCTCTCTGCTGCGGAAGCACAGCTCCAATTTGGGCTCAGTTCTTGCCATCCTGGGGCCTCTGGGAACCTGGCACGACCCAGGCTGCTCCACAGCCCAGGCAGAAGGAAAATTTGGTTCCCAAAGGACTGGTAGGAAAGCAGGGCCTTTTCCTGCATTTCCCCAGAGCTCCCTGAAACAGATGCAGTTCTGGAAAACAGTTGAGCCTGACAGATCTCCAGGCTGAGACAAAAAGCCATTTGGTCAGAGTATGATCATCCAGCTGTATTCAGGACACAGCTTGCTGATTTTATGGATACACATATATCTTTTAGGACTAGAAATCAGCCTTGTTTTTCTCTTCATGTGTAATGTTTGACATATGATGTAAATTTACTTTTACAACGTACAGACATAAAAGCTACTGTGGCTTGGATGTAGAATTTATTGATTGTAGAAAACTGACTACTAGGTTTGTTGATTAAGATTTTTTTTTATACAATGGGAAAGACAGAAAGAATCAAAGTACATGAAGGCAAATTTTGTATTAGACAGAAGTTATTCAGTCTCTTAAAATTTCACTGCTGTAACTAAACAATGGATTTGCTTTAGCACAGGTCTCTCCTGGAATTTCTAAGGTGTCCTCAGTAACCATCTACCTATCCATAGGCTTTGTTCAATTAATAAAGTTTCCTAACTAGTTTTATACTTGCCCAAGTGGTAAGTTATGGATTTAAAACTATAAAGCAAGGTTTGTCCCTTCTCTAGGACGATAAGGCCACAAAATTTCTTCACAAGAACCTGTTCAAAAACGCAATGGCAAACTCTAAAATCAATGAGAGAACAGAGTGATTAGCAGCTACACCCTGATGGGTTTGTGCTCTCACAACTGCAGGTCTGCTTTGCTGTGTGCCCATCACTTTTGCAGGTAATGGCACCTATTTTGTTGCCAGGAGAGACTGGAACAACACAAAATCCCTCTGCTTTCTTTGTCCTTTTGTTGGTGCTCATCTTTGGCTCAAATGTATCGATCTTTTCTAGCAGAACTTCATAATTGTTGTCTGTGTGTAAGACGTGCAATGGACAGAGCCTGGCCTCTGGTTGTTATCACGGCCTGATTCACATAAAATTTTCTAGCCTGGCTTTGTAATTGAAACCATTTTCATGCTGCAAACACACAAAGCTACGGAGCAAGCCACGCATGCAGCTGAGAGAACGTGTTCTGCTCCAAAGTATCATTAAAGCAATTTCCCATAATGTCTGGCAGGGAGTAGGTTTCTTTAAATGATTTTATTAAAAAGTGAATTAAAGGCCAAAGGTTGCTTTCCTACAGCCCTTAATTTCCTGTTGCAGTGCCAAACGCCGCGCGCGGGAGCTGCTGGGAGCGGGGGACAAGGGAGCCTTCCCCCAGGATCAGCCCCTGGAGTTCCCAGAGCGCCATCAGAAAACACAGTGGCACGAGCACACAGTGATCAATTGATGACACAGGCCCGTGGAAGGGGAAAAAATGTTGCCTCCAAACAAGGCTCAGGAGATCCACGTAATACCTGGAATACGAATTTCCATTGACGCTGTTGATGCGACATCAGCGTAATTCCAGGGAGGGTAACCCACAGGGAAAGTGGATCCTGGATCCTGCCCTTTGGACTAGTGGCACAACCCTGCATTTTCGTGGCGTATTTATGCAGCCTGGATGTTGCCAATCTTTTATTTCTGCTTTTCAGGTGGGTAAGCTTGTGGAGCTCTTCCATTTGAGGAGCACCTGCGGAGAAACAGGGTTCCCTGTGAAGAAGCAAGCAAACCAATGCAATAAGAATAAACTTATAAAATAATAAGGGCACCAATGGGCCCCAGCCTGCTCCTCCTTGGATCTCACCACCTCTCAGTGCTTGTGAGAGAGAAAATGCAACATCCCAACACAGATAATGGGGGTTAAACACCAGAGGTTTGGAGTCTGATGAAACTTGCTTCCTGTGGTATCCCATTATTTGGAAAATCAAACCTAAATTCCCTCCTGGTGTGCAGAAGGACTCTGTGAGAGGCAACTTGCACCTCACAGCATATTTGGGTTTGGCCAACTATAGGAGCAAGATGTTGGTAAAACTCCAGTCTTTAAAATACTTTAATAAAACAACTATAATTTACCCCACTGCAAGAGCTATAAACTGTAATTTAATAATGTGCTTGTCAGGGGACAGGTTTTTTAAATAATAAAAAAAAGACTTTTAGTATTATTAAAGGAACGTAGTATATAAAAAATGTCTAATTGCTGAGGAAACAGTATGATTATGATTTTCAGTTATTTAGAATGGGAAAATCATTCTAAGCAAGAGAGCTGTGTTTTTATGGTGGAGTCCTGCTGTACGAGTCTCATTAAGTTTTCAAGGAATACGGTTCCAAATCTTTACTGTGCTTCCAAATTTTGTTAAACTGTTAAGCTTTCATCCTGCTCCAGCAGTGGAGCAAGCGCTGTTCCAAGGATAGATGACATTTCTTGCTTGGGATGTAAACATCTTTCAAATAAAAGAAGTTTGTTTCTTACAGGACAAAGCTTCACGTTTGAGGTCTTGGATTTCCAGGTTCAGTTCCTAAAGTATCCCCAAAACATCAGTTTTAAGATCAGTACCTGGAGTGGTTTGAGCTCTCTGAAAGCTCAGCTCAGGGCAAGTTTAGCCATGCAAAACCATGTAATTTCTGCTCCATCTTGGTTGCAGTCATCTGCTCTGACACAAAATAGGATTAAGAATCATATAACTGCTTCCAGCTAATAGATTTAGGCTGTGGTTCCAGGATTATTAATACCAGATCTATGCACTGCCAGCTCACTCAGGACTATAAATCTAATATGGATCAGGCATGGACACATGATTGCGTTTTGTCAAATTAGCCAAGGGACATGATATGGAATTTATACCAGCTTTATCCTCCTGTGCTAGCTGCACTCCTGCTGTGGAAAGGCAGGAGATTGCTGGTCCAACATGAAGTTAAAAAATACTGATACACCAAAAACCTGCTGTTATAAAGGGGTTTTTTGGTTGTTGTTGTTGTTTTGACAAATGTGAGCCATTGATTGGAGTTTTTTTATGTTCTAGCAGTGTGTTGCTCATCTGGCACATGGCACTGGTGATGTGATACCACAAATCTTACAGCTGGCTGCAAACCACAGCCTTAAGAATTAGCACTTGAGCTCCTGTCATGTAGCTGCCCTTGGAAATCTCTTTCCAGGGCAGTAACCATTGTTTCCTTATCACATCTTATTGGGAGCAAGAGGTTTTTATGATAGCCACTTTTATGCCTGTGACAGGCTTTTCTCTTGAAAAACCAACTTACAGAGGACTCTCACACGTGGTTGCTGCAATGCAGACAATGCTGGTTTCAATAGCGAGCTTTAAAATCTTAGAAGGAGGAGTCCACATTTCCCCATTACTCTGGAGATAGGTTAAACATTAATTCTTGGTGTGGTTGAGGGGTTGGGATTGGAAATTTACCTTGCCAAAAACAAAAAGTGGAGCTCTCCTAAGTTCTGAGGTCATCAAACAGCAGTTAAGGAACTACAAATAATCCTGGTTTTCCCTTTTACATGATTTTTTTTTGTTTGTCTGTTTGGGTTTTTTTTGTTGGTTTTTTTTTGGGTGTGTGTGTTCTTTTTTTCTTTCTTTCTTTTTTTGTGGTGGGAGATGAAGCTCTCACATAACAGCTTGGATGGGGAGAGGACATTAGGTAAAGTCAGGAGGCTGGGAAGACAGGATGTCACCACATAACCCATCCATGTTGACCGAGCTGGTGTGGGAGCTTGGCCTGTACAATACCAATGGGAAAAGGGGCAAAAGAGTCTTAACTCTTCAGTTTCTGGGTAAACCTCTGCTTGCAAAATGGGTCCTGCTGAAGGGACCAATTTATTCTGGGAACTGAGCAGTGAAGATGGGAGATGGGAGGTGATGGGAGCTGAAGAGGAGCTGCCCCAATAAATTAACAAGTTCAGCCTGGGACTTTGCAAAAGGACACAGCCTCACTCTACAAAACACCTTTTTCAGGACAAAGGTGTTGACAAATCTTCAAGAAGATGCAAAGCAGGTGAAGATCTGCTCCAGGGAAGCTGCAGCAATGTGCTTGAGCTCCCCCATCATTCCCAAGAATTGCTGATGAGTGTTTTACACTAACCCAGCTCACCTCACTGCAAGTCACTTCTGTGCTTCACAAAAGCAATTGGTCCTGAGGACTTCTACATTGTCACATCAGCAGCACTTCTGAGCACTGCTTTGGATATCTGTTCACGCTGGAAATCAGGACAAAGTGAAATCTGGAGGGCCCTACGTGCTGCATGAGGCCTGCAGGCCAGGATTGACAATGCAGTGTAACTGAACTCAGGCTTTGACCCTTAACTTGGAAACACAAAGCTGAATTTTCCCCTCATTTTCCCCCTCCCGAATCCTCCCTGGTTCCCTACATGGCTGCTCTGTATTATGATCCCTTTAAATAAGCAGCCTGTCATTAGCTTTTATCCCAGTGCTTGCTCAGCCGGACTAAAGTCTAGATCTCTTTGTTTTTAAGACTTGCTTGGTGTGTAAGTGCCAGATGTTTCCCATCTCTTGGCTCTTGGTGAAATAAACACGAACTGCCATAACCTTCACCTTTCAACTCTTACATTACCTATTCCTAAAGTACAAAAAATGGATGTGTGTTTATGCAGCAAGGCTTTGAACTACCTTCCAGGTTTATGTCAAAAGTCCGATTCTCCAGGCAAAGATAACAGATGAGAAAGGATTTTGGTGCTGCTATAAAATCCACCTCCTGCACCAATGGAGCAGTAGTCTTCATGAAGCAGAGTAATCTGTGGGGATTAGAGACCCTGTAAACCTGATCTGACTTTCAGGACGAATCACTCAGTTCTGGATTTGGCACTCCTGGAAAGCAGAGTGCTCTGCGGGTGACAGTACAGTTATTTGATATAAAAGCAGCATAAACGTGCAGGGTCCACAGGGATTTTTCTGATGTGTCACAGCTTTTAGCACAAACTGTGGAGTTCACCCCTTTGATGTATTTCCTTATAGAACGGTAGAAAAGTTTAGATTGGAAGGGATCTTAAAAATCATCTACTTCCAAATCCCCCTGCCATGGGCAGGAACACCTTTCACTATCTTTACAACTTTCCCTTTCCTGCCATAGGAGCAGCAAAGCTGGAGAGGGGTTAATAAAGGAATTTTCATCATTAAGAACAGCTCATCTAAATTCATCCTGGAGTTATTTTTCTTCCTGCCCTTCTTTTGCCTCTCATTTTGTAAAATCTTCTTTGAAGGCACCTGGGTGATTTGGCTTTTGGTGGGGCATAGAGGGTTTCTCCAAGTTAATATTCTCATGTCCTAAGGAGGAAGAGGGGATACATGGCCCCAGGAGGCTGGGACCAGCTGCCTGATGACACACACTCAAAGCTTCCCAGGAACAGCTCACCCAGGCTTAGGTGTCCCATAAGAAAATCATACAGCAGCTTTTCCTCTTTAACTTACGCAACAAGTGGGGAACAAGTGGTGTAATTAAGATTGCAAAAGCATTTCAATTAAAATTCCAAGTGAATTAGGCAAATAGAATTTGAATTTGTGCTAATTCCTCTCTTCCCAGGGAAATGAAGTCTTCCTCTGAGGATGGCCTTTGTTTGTCACAGAGTCCCCTGAAAGGTGAAGTAGCAAGAATACGCAGTGAAACACTTTAGCCACAATTCACTCATACATACTTAAAAGAATGTATGAGTGAAAAGAATATTCCCCACTGTAAACACACTAGTTGCTACATCTTTTCCCTCTGCAGACAGCTAAAAAACAGCTTTCCTGCAAAACAGGGAAATTCTTGCAGACAATAACTATCATCAAACTTCCTTTGGTGTTTGGAGATCATCAGAATATTCTCCCTGAGTTTTGTTGCAGTCCTCAAGCCAAGCATTCAGAAGCCGTCTATTTTAAAGAGTAGTACCCATTTGCAGGGTGGCTGTGCTATCCATGGAGATAGGAGAGAAAGGGTACAAAGGCAGAGCCCTGGAATGGCTTTTCACAAGGCTCTGAGGAGTGTCCACAGAGTTACAGAGGGCCTGGCCTCTTTTATGACCTCTCGGTGCATATTTCCTTAACCAAGCTGACTCAGGATGCCAGGGTCACTGAAACACAAGTTGTTTCAAAGCCTGGACCAAAGTACATGCCATGATCTTCTATAAATCCAAATTAAACCACAGCCCTCAGATCAGGGGTGGTTTTGGTGGTCTCTGGGGGCTAATGAGAAAACGGCACACGGTGACAGGAATGGATTTCTGGCCTCTCTGTAACTTCTGCAGTTCAGCTCAAATTTATGCACAGTCTGACACTGAGCATTTGCTCAGGCCATTCATCCATTTAAGCACTTATTGATGATGCACTGAGGCAAACTTGGGGATTTCAGCTGTGGCACACACCCAGGTGCCTTCATCATTTCCTTATCCTTCACAGTGCCTTTCTGTCTAAGCTCCAACCCAGAAACCTATGCGTGGGTTTAGAAACTGAATTTTTTGTATACATCAACCTTGACCAAAAGCCAGTGCATTTTGGTGACATCATAAAAATGCAAGGAAAAAAATTAACATTAAATTGAATTGAATTGAATTGAATTGAATTGAATTGAATTGAATTGAATGCCAAACTGCTTATTGTTAAGCATGAACTTTATTAGAAGTTACTGTAATTTGGGAAATAGATCTCTGTTTTATCTATCATCTCTATCTCAATCTCAATCTCTATCTGTATATCTATATCTATATCATCTGTGTCTGTATCTATACCTACATTTATATATCTATATAGCTGTATCTATGTCTCTCTCTATATCTATCTCTCCACATATATATGTTTAAGGCACCTAAACAATAATTTATATGTATCCTTAAATTTTGACCATTCCACTCCTGTTAGACAGTGCTTCACTTTACACGTAGTTTCTACTGAAGCTCAATATCTCTAATATTCTGCGATGTAAGTGTGTGTCCAAACATGTATTTTTTGAGTTTAAATAGTCAGTGAGATAGCCCAGAAAATACTTAGAGAAGGGTCCCCCCAAGAGTTCTCTGGGCAATCTGATCCAGTGTTCAACAACCCTCACTCTATAAAAAATATTTTTTTGTACATATAAATGGAATTTTCTGTATTTCTTCTGCCTTTGTCACTGGGTATCATTGAGAAAAGCCTGGTTCAACCTCCTTGAGGCTACACCATCAGGTGTTTATCTGTATTCATAAAGTAAAAATGCTATTCAAATTCATTCTTGGCATATTCCTGCCACTATACAAGAGCAATCTACATTAAAACACATTCTGGGTTGCTTTTTCTGTTACCTGAAGGCAGTAAATCACAGGGTTACAGAGGTTACCTCAGTTAGAAATAAAGCCATCACCTTTAGCGTTGGTTTCAGTAAAAACACAAACACTTCTGCAGTCAAATGGCAAAGTTTTATGGCTGTGGTTCTTTGAAACAACTAATAAATATTTGTTTGCCATTTCTCTCTGGGGCAGCTGTCCACTTGCTAATTTACACATCAGCAAGAGGCCGCTGAACCTTTTCCTTCAGGTATTAACCCTATCCATTACTGTGCCACTGAAAATGTAAACTGCCTGGAGGTTGAGAGATGTTTGGAATAAGAGCAGCTCAGCCCACAGCAGGTGGGTGGCTCTAAAGAGAGCCTGAGATCCCCCAAGAGCCTTGTGTTTCCTAATGTGACTCCATGGCAGGGTTTCAGCCCTGAGGATTTTGTGCAATCCTGTGCAGAGCTTTTCCACAGCTGTCACTGTCTTTTGGAGAGGATGGAGCTTCTTCTAGTTTTCCTTCAGCTTTTCTTTGCCCTTCCTTTCTGATGTCACACCCACACCAGCAGCAGTGACTTTCACTATATTGTCTGACTTCTCCAAATTTGTTCATGCCCAAAATACCTCTCCAGCCATTTACAGATTTTACTTGTGTGGGCCAAATCTTCAGACTCTTCTTCCAGCTCATAGCCCTCAGCTGGGAATTGTGTGCCCAGCTCTTTCTGGGCTTATTTATAAATGCACATCTCAGGGTTTTATGTGTTTGTGTTCTTTGAAAACCTCATCTGTTTCCCTGAAGATTTCTGCTTCATCAGTTCCTGTCTGTGGGTCTCTAGTTGATAACCTGACTTCTAAAAGCCTGTGAATTCACTGAGTGCAGTTGTTTATTTGTTTTCCTTCCTGTTTGGCTTGAAAAACCTGCTCTCTCTAACGTTTGCTATTAAAAACTTTAAGAGAAACGCTCTTACGTAATTTATTTTTGTTGTTGTTAATTACGGTTCTCCAGGTTTTTCCTCTCTGACCTGGTGCACCAGCATTGGCACAGCACTGCACTGGAGTTAACAGCTAAAAAGTTCTAGAAGTTCTGCTCCTTTGCATGGGGACAGGATGCGTGCCATGCTCACCACAGAGCTCCTGGGCAGCTTGGACTGTGAATAGCCTGGGGATATTTTGCTCTGCTTCCTACCATGGATTTCCCAAGCCTTTGGCTGCTACATGGAGCAAGACTTGGAACCAGATTGGAGAGTGCACATTGGAGTGTCACACAGCTTAGAGCTGGTAATGGAACTGTTGTTGGTTTTTCCATCCTTTATGTAAAGGTAGCAAAGCCTGGAGAGAAAGGGTGGCTTGAAGGGACCTTAAAAACCATCTTGTTCCACCCCTGGCCATGGGCAGGGACACCTTCTACTACCCCAGGTTGCTCCAGGTTGCTCCAGCCTGGCCTTGGGCATTTCCAGGGATGGGGTAGCCACAGCTTCTCTGGGCTTCCTGGGCCAGGGCCTCACCACCCACATAGGGAAGAATTTCTTCCTAATGCCTAGTCTAAACCTGTCCTATCACTCCATGTCCTTGTAAACAGTTTCTCTCCAGTTTTCTTGGAGAATCACTGTTTAGGCAGCACAAAACAAAACAAAACAAAACAACAACAAAACCTAAACAAACAAACAAACAAAAAATTGTGTAGATTTTAGCATAGTTGAAAGGTTTCCTAAATTCCCCTGGAAGTGAATAAAAATGAAAGGAAGCAGCAAATCTAAAACACCTGCATGGCATGCCCATGCTCTTGCCCTTGCTGATGGGAGTGATTCTGTGGGGGGTGCAGGTTGGAAAGGTCTCACCAGGTCCCTTCACTTGAGGAGCACCCTGAAGTCTCCAGTAATGCCAGTGGCAGTGACCAGCACGTGAGGTGGATCCGTGTCCCTGGGAATGACTGGCCATGAGCAGAGCTGGAGATAAGCCTGGTTTGAAAACGTCACAGCCTGACAAGTGTTTTTCCCACCTCTCTCAAGGACTGCTGGACTCTGGCCTCTTGTTCCTGCTCAGACATTGCAGAGCATTCACTGCAAAACACTTGAAAGGTGACAATCTATGGCTTGCCAGACTTCCCCTTGTGCCAATGAGTTACGAATGCACCTAGAAGGACACAGGATGTATTTTTTCCGAAGGACAAAGCCTATTTGCACATGAGGAGCCATCTCCTTAGCACCAGCACCTTGCAAGTGAACCATCTCCATCCCACCATTGCCCAACAACAGCCTGTGAGCTGAAGATTCAGCTTTGGTCAAAAACACCCACACAGAGCTGGCCCTAAAATAAAGAAACCTTCCTTGTGATATTTTTCTTTTATAGCTCCCAACTACTGCAAACTGTGGAGAAGCAGAGCTGCAAAGCTGGCCATTAAACTGTCTGCTCTTTCCTGTTTGAACAGGACCTCTCCAGGGTTTTAGCTGCCTCAACCACCATGGGTCAACATCCAGGAAGGAAGACGTTTCTAAGGAAACCACGGAGGCTTTCCACCAAGGTGGTTGCATGAAAGCACTGAGACTGGTGAGAGTGACAAAAAGCAGTTCATTGGATATTGTAGAAAAAGGTAAAAAGTTATTGCATGCAGGCTGTTTTTATAATGAGGCCATTCAGGCATAAAATCCCTTTAAATAGGTAGTTTGTTTCCACATTGCAGAATTATTTTCGTCCTACTCTTTCAAGGAGGAGTTTATCTGGGCACAGTGGTATATAAATAATAAATAGCCCCGGGGGCAAGGCATTTTTACTTTTTTTCCCCCTGCTTCGTATCCTGTTGCAGTTGGTCTCGGGCTGCAAAATGAATTTTGTTTTCTGAAATAATATTATTTACTTTGAGCAGAGTCCTCTGCGAAAGGCCGTGAATTCTGTTCTGCAGTTGCAACGTCCCAAAGCAGACGGGAGCTTTACAGCCCAGCATTTGCACTAAATGACTTTTCTGTGGGTTACAGGGCAATTTGCCCTGGGGACAGGTACAGCCACATTAGCTCAGGGACCCCCAGGAAAGCGCTGTGTGTGCATCCAGTGTTTGGACTGTGCACATGTCTTGGAATGTGAGTGGTTTGGGGACAACCCATGGGCAGAAGTGAAGATCACCCTGAAGGTGGTCAGTTAGAGAGGGAGGTGACAGCCACCACTCTGGAGAAGCGCAGCTGCGAGACTCAGGACAGGCACAGCAGGTTCATTTCTTCCGTTTTCTGCCACGCTGAGCATCTCTGCGTGTGTTTGGAATAACAGCCACGTCTGATCTCCCAGCCAGGGGGACCAGGAGGCCACACCAGCACCAGCACTCATCTCACAAGGCTTCACCCTGCCCAGGGAGCATGTGAGCCTGCCCTCTGTGGGCTGGGCCCCCAGCCCGGACCCCTGATGTGTGGAGGTGGTGACCAGCAGCCCTGCAAAGACCCCACAGCTGCTGAAACAGGAGGGAGGCTGGAGCAGCCATGGGGCTTGTAAGTTTTGGAGGCAGTCTGGGCACATTACCAATGACTGCCCACAATTTAATCCCAAGGGCTCTTGGTTTGAAGGTCAGTCTCCCTGACCTTTGCCATTTTCTCCTGGCACAGCCCTGTGTGTTGCTACCCTGCACTCCAGTCCCGGCAGGGAGCCCTTGTTCACTAGAGCAAAACTGGACTGAGCAAACAACAAATACTTAGGAGCCTCAGGGCATGAAAAAAAAGGAGTTTCCCTTCTCTATTTTGTTTGTAGCTTCAGGCTTTCCCTATAGACTTGGTAGGAGAGAAAGAAAACAGGACAGTGCTGCTACTTCTCATCTTCTCCTTGGATCACTGCCTGTGCAACATCAAGGATGAATGTTGAGTGTGAAGCAGGCAAAAAAACAGGATTTTTGGTATCAGAGACCCAGGGTTCAGCAGGGAGATCCCAGAAGGATGAAAACCACAGTAGGTGGCTCATGGAGGGGGATAACAGGGACCTGCAGCAGGGAAGGGCTGGGTTCAATGGGCTCGAGCAAAGAGCCTCCATCACACGGGCCAGAGAAGTCCAGAAGTTTGAACCTGGGGGAAATAAACGGAAAATGTTAAGGAAGGGTCTGCCTGAAACAATCCAGACATACAATAAAGTCCTAGGTTGCTGGAGGGGGAGGGAGGGAAATTCCTGCTCTCCTCAAAGAGCCTGAGCTCCTGCTCAAGATGAAATAACAGGTCATCTGCTGCAGCCCAGGGCCTTCCAGGCTGAAGTCTCCTTTCTGTGCTCCAGGGGCTGAAGTGCTGGTTCAGAGGTCACCTCACAACAGAGCAAGGACCAAGCTCCTTCTCACTGCAAACAGAGCCCTCGGGACAGGACCATGCACTCAGTCCCTCACACCCCTCTGCAGAGGAGGAGACTTTTGGAGATCAGCAGCCTGGAATTGGTGGTGCCAGGGCAGGTGCTGATGGTGTCACCATGCTGAGATGGGGATTTATCTTCACTCACTCGGCAGAAAGGCTTGGAATGAAGATCTGCAAAATAAACCCGGCCTGGGGGAAACCCCCATGGTCCATTCCTTGGCACCAAAACACTGCCTTCATGCATTTTATTCCTTCCCTAACTGTGCCTTCACCTGCATGGTGGGTGATCTTAGTCCCAGCTAAAGGTGCAGAATGTTTGCAGACAAGTGTAGGTCCCAACAAGCTCTTCACCAACACATAAAAAGTAAAAAAGAAAAAAAAAAAAAGGAAAAAAAAGGAAAAAAAATAAAAAAAAAAGCCTTTCTTTAAAATGGAAACATTTGTATTTGTGGTTTGAAAGGACCTTTCATTTCAGTTGCTTTCCCCCGGTTTCCTGTTACTGGAGCAGTAACAGTTAATGGGGTTTGGAAGGTGAAACAGCACCTGAAGCACAGCAAACACCCACTGTGTGCTGGGCACAGAGCTGTCCCAGTCCTTGCCCCCATCCTGCTGGCCCTCAGCTGTACCTGGGGCTGTGCTGCCGGAGAGCTACAGAAGTGAAAAAGCCACTGCTGCGAGCCTAGAGAGCAGAATTTCCTTTTATTTTTATTTTCTCTTTTCCCCAGACAGCATCGAAAAACACATTGCAAAACACGGGTGAAATAAAATGAGACCCCCTTAATGGGAAAAATAAGGTAAATCCGCAGGGAGATCCTCTCCTCAGTCCCACACAGAGCTTGTGTTAGAGAGACAGGAGATAAAAGTGCACTAGGAACTTCAGGAAAATAAACGAACCAGGATGTTTTATACAATATTTCAGTCCACGTTCCACCTGAGCCATGGATTTCCATCTTATCTCATTCACTTATGCACAAATCTGTTTTTTCCTGTAACAAATGCCCTATTTGCAGTCCTTTGTTGCCCTCGGAAAAAACACTGCCCTTCCTCAGAAAGAAATAACCAACAAACCCCAAGAATCAACTACATCACAACTGCAACACAAAAGCTCTCAGGGGCTTGCTGAGGTGCCCTGCAAGCCATTCTAGGTTGTAATGTTTATTCATTATAAGCAGCTTTTTCCCCCTTACAAAGTGATCTATTTCACAGCTTTCAGCCCAGAGCGTCAAGCAATCAAGCAGCAGTTATGCCTTAACAATTGCTAATATATTTCAGCACCTAATGAATCTGTGCAAAAAAGGCAGGTAAAGCCTAGAAACAGCCTCCAGTTAACTCCTGCCCTTCCCCTGCAAGGATTTTTGCCCCCTGCTTCCCGATCTTATGTTTTTACTGCGTGACAATTAATTAAAAAGATCAAGATAGAAGAAAGATTGAAACTTTATTACTGGTGTTGTATTTCCATACTAGTTTTGCCCAGGAAAAACGTTTCCCAGGAGATTAGCCAATAGTTAAGCTATTAAAATATTTTAAACTGGAAAGGTTATTTGCAAGGTCAGGCAACTTTACTAAGCTGGTAGTTTCAAAATTATCCCGGGTTCCTTTACTAATTCATCGATCAAAATAACACGTTTTAAATTACAGATGAAAATGGGACAGATTTAAGTTCTTGTCATGTAAGCCCTGCATGAAAAGTGCACATTACAAGGCTCTGACCGTGGTAATTTTTAAGTGAGAATGAAACATTTGTTCTTATTATGAAGTGCTGATTTACTACAAATTCACAAAGAGCTGAACCAGCCTTCACACTGAAAACAGGTTCATCTGACCAGCTTCTCCCAGGGGCTTTCGGCAGTTAACACACATTATTCCCCCACCAACATCAGCTATCCTTCCAATTCCCTGCTAAAAGCAGGGATGCCCTTTGCAGGAAGGAGAGATAAAGGACAGCTCTGCTCGTGGATTCACTAATTTAACCCAAAATTTCTATATGGGAATCCCAGAGATCTGCAGGGGCCAGCTGAGCTCCTGTGACCTGTCTCAGGGCAATACTGAACCCCACAAGGCAGGTCATGGGAAGCCCATGTATGAGAGCTGTTTCCACTCGTGCACCAGGAGAAATTCTCTGGATCAGTGGCTAGGGTCAAAGGTCTGTTATTACCCTTCTGCTCTGAATTTTGAAATCCTCCATCTACATCAGTGTTTGGATCATCCAGATGCCACACTACTAGTGTGGGAGTATGGGGTTTCCAGGCTAGCTCTGCCAACTCTGTCGTTGCAACTATTCTTAACTCTAGGAGCCCCATTTGTGGATAATTTCAGACTGGGCATTGCAGAAGTAGCATTTGAAAAACTTCGCCCTGGACAGATTGAGCATCTCTTTTATTTGAAGTCAGGTGCAGAGAGGAACATTTGCTTCTTTTTTGAGAAAATAAAGCAGGGAAGGAGCTGGGAAGAGGTTAAATAAACCTGTAAAGCTTTAGCAGGCAGACAGGTCCAATTGCCCAAAATCAGCACAGAGGATTGAGATGTCCAAAGCTTATAAAAAACCAACTTCCAGCCTCATAGGGAGTGCTGGGGGAAGCCCAGACGGGCAGACCTTGAGGCTTTTGCATGCTGTGCACAGCACTTGGTGCTCACAGGAGCCACGTCCCCTCCTGAGCCATGTTTTTAAGGATGGTTTTGTGCTGTCAGAAGCACAAGGCCTGTTCCACCACTCTCTGCCTCAAACCATCGGCCTTTGGGGGCAAGAGTGGCAGAACTGCTTCTCTCTCCATCTGGCCCCTCTGTGTCCTCCAGCAAAGGAGTCAGCACTTGTGGCTACAGCTGCAGCAAACCCCACATGTGGAAGCTTGGATCATTTTCTCTCCCAGCCAAGGCATCTGGTTCTGTGGCTTGTTCAGCTAATAGCCTTGCTGGCAGTGCTGCGAGCAGCTCTGGAGCTAAACAGTCATGGAGAGCCTTGGGGAGGAGCTCACCTGTCCTAAAGGGCACTTTTCATTCTTTGCTTTGAAAGGATGTGACTCACTGACATAAATTTCGTAGACTACAGAGAAAAAGGCTACTGGATAATAACGATCGCCTTTCAAAGTCTCTGCTATCGGATCTCCTGTTATTCCAATAATTGTTCCTGTCAAGGTAATGTGTTTATAAGAAATTTTTTTCATGGTGAACCAGTTGCAGAGTGTTCAGGCAGCAGGACATATGGAAATCATATGAGGTTTTAGTGCACTACACTTGAAAGTGATCACTTTAGGAGCGCTGGGGCTTGCGAGTCGCAGGGCATTGTTTAATGCCAGACTGCTGAGGCATCACCCAGAGCTGATGCATGGCAGGAAGGGAATCTGAAACTCCTCAGCCTTTCATCTTTGGGAGGATCACTGAGCTCTCTGGGTTGAAAGTGTCTTTGGTGCTGGTCAAAAATCTCCCACTAAACTTTTTTCCAGGGAGAACGTGGGGTTTGGTTATGTCAACACCATCTGTGTTCTCAGAACGTTTGTTTTTTTTTTCTACTGGAAACTGAAACCCCCACTGGTGAGCAGCCCAGTTCTCCCATCCAACACCTGACAAGAGGATTTGGAGCAGTGATGAGCATAGCATCACCCACCCTGGTGATGTTTTCCTGAGATGGCACCTCCCTGTTGCCACAAAATGAGGTAGGAATGTAGTGCTGGGATAAAGGAGAATGGCTTTTACCTGGAACAGAATAGGTTTAGGAAGGATATTAAGAAGAAATTCTTCCCTGTGAGGATGTGGACGCCCTGGCACAGGTTGCCCAGAGAAGCTGTGGCAGCCCCATCCCTAGAAGTGTCCAAGGCCATGTTGGATGGAACTTTGAGCAGCCAGGTCTAGTGGAAAGTGTCCCTGCTTGGAACTGGATGATCCTTAAGGTCCCTTCCAACCCAAATGATTCTCCGATTCTCTGACTCTGTGAATGATGACATGAGCAGATTTCAGGAGTGGGACTGTCTGACTGACTGTTTCCACCTCTCATCTCTTGCCCAGCACATCCTTGGCTGCACAAATTCCTTCTTATCAAGCTCCGACCATGCTCTTTGCCACTTTTTTCTAGATGGACTCCACCCTCAGTATCCTTATGGGGTAATAGACCATAATTTCCTCATGAAGCACCAGCTGTAGAACCTGCCCATGGCTCTGATCACTGCTTACATGTAACTCCAAAGCAGTGTGCAAGCAGGTGTTGCACAAGGCCAGCTCACACTTGCTGTTTTAACTCTGCCTTTTCAGTTCCAACGTGAACGAACCCTTGTAACGCCACAGAATTCCAGGGGTAAGAAACTGCAGCAGCTGAGCTGATAGAAAAGCGTCCAGATCTATGTGGGCAGAAAATAAATTTGCTTTGCAGAAGGCCTGAACCAGAGAACACATGGGTTGGCAATAACAGTGTGACCATCAGGCTTGTTTTGCCTCTTATTTAAGTCACTGTATCATTAAAACTTTCCTTACTTGCAATTCTTTGGTGGGTAAATTGCATATTTTTATGTTTTAACAGGATGCTCTTTACACTGGCACCTCTCTTAATTTCATCTCTGGACTGGCTGGTTCAGCTTCTGGAACAAGAAATGGCTGAGCAGACCTATGTATTCTAGCTCAACATCATGAAGCCTGTAGTTTTCTTTAGGGGACAGCATGTGGGTTATTATCAAACCAGAAAACATATGTGAATAATTGAGGAAAGCAATCCAGCATTTAGGTTAGAAAATGTGAAGTCAGCTTGCTGTGAATAACGTATCTCTGCATTTTGACCTGTTGCTGACAAAGAATATATTTCACTATTACCTGGATAGAAATGATTGGGGATTTTTTCTCCTCTAAATGAAAGCCAGTTGAGAGAAGCTGGCAACAGACAAATGATGCTCATTCCTCCCCTGCTTTNGAAGAGAAGAGAAGAGAAGAGAAGAGAAGAGAAGAGAAGAGAAGAGAAGAGAAGAGAAGAGAAGAGAAGAGAAGAGAAGAGAAGAGAAGAGAAGAGAAGAGAAGAGAAGAGAAGAGAAGAGAAGAGAAGAGAAGAGAAGAGAAGAGAAGAGAAGAGAAGAGAAGAGAAGAGAAGAGAAGAGAAGAGAAGAGAAGAGAAGAGCTGGCCTCCAGCTTGAGGCCACTGAGCTGTTCACCGCTTGGGCCAAGCTTGCCATGCATCATTTTCACACAGGGAACCACAAAACCCTGAACTTCAAGGAGCCAAAAATGTGCTGGACTCAGGAGAGGGGATGTAAAATCCAAAGGAGACCCCAGGGCAGCCACTCATCCCAGCACTGGTGCTTTGTGGGGAGGACTGGGACACCAGAATCTGTGTGGAATTCTTCCTGTAGCAATCTCAGGTGGAGGGACAGCAGCAGAATGTGCTGATCCACCAGGCAGTGCACTCTGCTCTTGGCAGGAGTTCCTCCTATTAATCCCATAAATAAGTATATTAATATATCAATATGTGGATGGAACACATTGCCAAGTGCAAAATAATCCCTGGCAAGAGATATATGTGTGTGTGTGTGTGTGTGATACATGATATACAAACACCATCCTGCCCAGATCAGGTTTCCAGGGCTAAAAATACACAATGAATTAAAATTTCATATGAAATTCTAGCTTTGGTGAGTACTGGAAAACATTACTTTCCCCCTTAAACCCCATAAAGGCTTTTATTGGGGAAGATGAGTACATGTTTCACAGTCTTTTCCACAATGGAAGGGAGTGTTTTAATCACAAATGTTTCTGGGAAGAAATGAAATTACCTTACCAGATTGCTTTAAGGTGCTACTAAAAAATCCCTGCAATGGTCCTTAATGCCATGCAGGCAAGGTGGGACAGCACAGGGACTCAACGGAAATGTAATGACAATAAAAAATGTCATCTTTATTTACATTAACCAAACGTGAGTTTGAGGTGATGTTTTGCCTCCGGTTTATCTGAATTTCTCTGTTTATTTTATTGTCTGTCCTTGGGGCGTGGATAAATGATAATGATTATCTGAAGCCAGCAAAGACATAACTTCAGGCTTTTTAAGATCTACAGATGGGCTCCTTTGGAGTGCGGGCAGTGTGTGCAGACACGATCAGGTATCTGCCCTGAGGGATCCGGGTGTCTGGTGACAGGGAAAATCCCAATCTTTCCTTCTAATGGCATCACCTACTGACCAAATGGAAAAAAAAAAATAAAACAAACAGTGGGCTGGAGAAAAAGAGGACACTGGGTGCCTCCATATTTCATGCCAGCTCAGATTTGGCCACATCTTGGTAATTTTCTTGCTGCAAAGTCCTTTTGAGAACACGCTCTGGTTTTTGGCTGCAGGAGGAGCTACTGTGTATCCAAGGAGGAATCCCATCACTCATCCTATGAGAGGCCAAAATCCACTCAGGTCTCCTAGGGAGGCTCTGAGCTGCACTTCTCATTCTTGAATTTCAATGCAAAAGGGAAATCTTGGTGTCTCAGGAGCTGACTGATGTGTGCCTCTGGCTGTGCCACGCTCACTGCAGGGGCCTTCAAATGCAAATCCCGAGATATTCCAGCCTGCGCCCTGTAAACAGCCGGGATTAGCAGGGAATGACACCCCTCCTCTGCCCCTGTAGGACTCCCTCAGGAATAACCTGATACAGTACCAAAACTAAACCCCTCTGTTGGTCCATTTTGCATTCAGTCCTACCAGGACAACACGGGATGAATCGATCGAACAAGATTGATGAGGCCACCAGGCAAAGCTTGGGTGAAAACCAGTTCCAGATTTATCACCAGCTTTACCTTTGTATTCCCACTGAAATCACAATTTTACTCCATAAAGCAACTCAGGAAGGAACCAACCACTTTGGAGCCAGGCTCTTGCTGAAGTTTTTATTTGTGATATTTTTCTGTTGTGTCTGAACATAGTTTTAATTTCGTGTAAAAATAAATCCAAGGCTGATAATTTTTATGATTGTTTTACTGAGAAAAGACATTAAACAACTTGCTTTGGCTGCACTTCCTACCCTGCAGAAATTATTTGCCCAAGCACAGCAGCAAAGTGGGTGAGGGGAGGAATAAAATAAAAAAGCACCTGCCCACAAAATTCCTTAATCCCTTCCAAAAATTGGATTAAGATTCAAGACATTGGGTAAAAAGTGCTTGTCATGTTCCCTGTTTCAAAGGAAAGGTGTCAGCTCAGAAAAGCTGCTAAGTTTGGGTAAAATCCCTCTCCCATGGTTTGTAGTGCCAGCCACGAAGCAGGCAGCAGAGAGGAGTCAGGTCTCAAAGCTGCTCTGCCTTTACCTCAAAGGCATGTAAATCCCAAGGAACCATTTACTTCCTTAACTCCATGAAAATAAAGCGCTTGGGAAAATCTGGCTGAGCAGCAGCACCTTCGGGGAGGATGCGAGGAGGAGCAGGGGGAAGAAAAAGCTGATTTTCTGCAGTTTCTGCCACCAACTCCTCTTCTTAGGTTTAAGAGAAGAGTGGAATCTTTCCCAGCTCTGAATGGAGGGGGGCTTTGCTGAGCCCTAGGACATGAACTGGTAGGTTCCACATGAGAAAAAGAGAGAGTTCAGGCTGCAGAAACAGAGTGATCTAGGAGAGAAACGTAAGAAAATGTGTAGTCTGAGAGCTCCCTGTGGCTCCAGTTTGGCTTCATCAACACCTTGGACTGACTTCTTCCTCCAGAAGTCGTCACTTTGGTGCAGCTGGGCGGACTGGAAAACATCCTGGTATAAAATGATATTTGCAGAGTAACCAGAGAAGGAAGAGGTCACACCATTTGTGAAAGCAATCTGAGCAGGGAAGCACAGGCATTGCTGGCAGCTCATCTCATCAGGACCTAACATTAATAAACCAGAAGTGGAGGAAAGGAGATAAGCCCTGGCACAGCTGCTGGTAGGATGGGGGGTTCTTGCTTCACCGTGGAATCCAGACATCCCAAAAACCCAGCCTATTGGGGTTTTATCCTTGCTTTATGCAATTAACCCCCCAATCTTAGCTCCAATGAACTTCAGCTGGTGCTGTACACTTATTTGTTTGTGCCTCCTGGTGCTGCTGAGAGACCCTACAGGAACATGAGCGAGCTGCAAGACATTTCCACCTCTGGTGCAGGCAGAGGAAGTGATATCATCCTGGGGGAACCCATGGACCAAGAAGATGAGGCAAATGGGATTTTCAGAATCACTCTGAGCTGAACAAGGTCTGATCTCACTGAGGTTAATTGGAGGAACATCACTACTGGGGGCAATCCCAGCCAGGGCTGCGCAGCATCAGGCAGCGCTCCCTGAACGGATGCGACGGGAAGCGTTGTCTCCTGGATCACAGCCCTCCCAGGGAATCTGGCCTTGATTAAGCTGGAAAAGCAAGTTCTCAGGGGTGACATTGCTGGTGACCTCCACAGGCAGCACAAGACGTCAGAGGCAGACCTGTGAGCAGCACTGCAACTCTCCTCACCCTCCGGGAAATGTCTCAGAGGACAAAACCTGCAAGTGGAAAAGCTGAAAAGTGCCTGAGAGGAACAGACCTCTGGACTGGAAAGTGGGTGACCTTGGGATAAGAAGAACTGGTATTTTGCACAGTAAAATTCCAGAATAACTCCAGATTCCCCTGATGGAGGCCAGGTTTGCTCTGTTACTGCCATGTAAGTCAGTTGTTAGGTTGCTTCTTTGTGTGTTTCCATGGCTACTGAATGAAGCCTTCCCACTAACTCCTCTTTTGAAAACTAAGAATTTAGACAAGTTTCAGTTGTCTTTGAGACAAAAAAAAATAAGAGCTGAGTGGATCTGGCTTCTCCTCTGATTAGACACCATAGACATGCTGTTGGTTTCCACACCAAGAGGTGATTAGAACCAGAGGTGAGACCCATGGGTTAACTGGAAAATATTATTATGTTCATCCCACGTGACCTTTCCTCACCAAAACGTTAGGAAGCCAAGCTGTGCGGGATGGAGCAGCCTCAGATTGCTGGCAGATGTCAGGATGAAGAGAAGAAGAAGTTCATTTCCGTCTGTGAAGGAAAGGTCACCGAGGAGCACAGCTGATGGCAGTGTGGATGTGCCACTGAACATGACAGCAGCCTGCTGCCAGGGACATTTTCTGTGCAGGCAGCACATTCCACAACTCCAGCTCGAGTTAGGGTGAGGTTAGGTGTAAATCCGGGCTCAACCTCAGACACCCAGTGCTGTCCAAGCTGCTTTTAAAGTCGTTTTCACCCTGATGTTTCCAAAGAGCAGCTCCTTGAGGTGGGCAATTTCCAAAGAGGTTGGTTGTACAAATGAGTGGTGGCAGATGGTTGGACTGGGAAAACCTACAGCTGGAGGTGTGGTGGGGCTGGATATTTTATAGTGTTTGGACTGTTTGTGAGCATGGCCTGACTCAGCTGTCTGCGTTTTCTCCCACACAGGGATGGATATTTCATGTAACTTTGCCATCCTGTTCTTGTTTCCTGTGTATAAGAAATGACCCAAAGGCAGAGGAGGAGATAATGCAGAAAAGCATGATGCATGAGGGGTGCATATAATCCAGGAGCATTTTAAAAGGAAACTTTTCAGTATCTGAATTATTTAGCAGCAGAAGAGTTGGAGAAGAGGAGGGAGTTGTTGGCTGATGGTAAAAACAGGCGGCTGCACGGTGGAGATGTAGTTGTCATTTACGCATAGTGAGGAAGAGGAAGAGAAAGACTTTCTTCTGCCTGACAGGTTTTGGTGGGAACCCCTCCAGGGATGGGAGATGCTCTGGAGAAGGGTGAATAGCTGGTGAGTAGCTTGAGACATGTGAGATGTTTCTGTCCCATCCCCACAACCCACATACACATGCTGGGAACCTCTCCCATCTCCCCAAGCAGGACACGCCCTCCCTGGGAGTGTCCAAGGCCAGGCTGGATGGAGTTCTGAGCAACCTGGTGTTGTGCAAGGTGTCCCTGCATATGGCAAGGGGTGGAACTGGGTGAGCTTTAAGGTCCTTTCCCACCCAAACCATTGTATGATTCCATGATTTTATGGTCTCTGTTTATAACACTGCTACTTCTCATATTGATCTTTTTACCCCTTCTCCTTCCATTTCATGTATGAATCCTTTAAGAATCCAGCACTTTCAGCCAGCTATGAATCCTACTTTTCTTTTTAAACAAAAGCCCTTTAAAAAGCCTGTGTACAATGTACAAGACTGAATTAATATCCTTTGCTTGAAGCTCTTCCCTGAAAATCAGCTCAGCTCTTTGGGGTCTGACTATTCGCAAGCACAGCCTGAGCCTGTGCCAGTCAAAGCTCAACACCTCTGAAAAGTCAGCCTGGGCTCCTCTGGGAGCCAGGAGCTGAGCAGGCCACGTGAGAGCAGCCAGAGTCCTCCTCTGGAGGGCATGCCAAGCCGGTATCTGGCTCACCCATGGTCTGGACCATCCTGGTGGAGCTTGCAGAGCCTCACCGTCCACACTGAATTTCAGCTGGGGATTCTTCTAGTGATTTCTCTGCTGGCTCAGAGAATTCTCCCCATCAGTGACTCTCTCAGTACTTTTCCCTTTCCTAGTGTATGTGCCTCTTTTAAGACTGCCATGGATTGGGAATTCATCTTCAGAAGAACTGCTTCTTGCCCAGAGTCTGTCACTTCTCTGTGGTCACCAGCAGAAAAAATGCCTGAAAACATTTATCATCACTATGATAATTATGACTGTGATTGCTGCTCATTCCCAAGAAAACAAGAGTTTTTTCACACAGGAATCCCTGATAAACCAGCAGCAAATCTCTTTTATTTTAACTATTTATAACAGGAAAAACACTCACTTCTCTCTCCTTCAGGGTCACGTCCGTGGGTACCAGCACCAGGCTCTGTATAACCCAAGTGAAAACAGCAAAAGGTAAATGGGAAAGAGATGTCAGCAGTGCTTCCAATCATCTCAGGCCTCCTTTGACACGTGTTTTTAATTGCTTAGAGGAAAAAAAAAAGGCAAAAAAAGAAATAAACCCAGTTATGAATAATCTAATAAGCTTCCCAACCACCTGTGAAACGTGGCTCCCCAGCTGCAGAGAATCAAACACAGGAATAGAAAACAGAGCATTCTCTGAGGCAACACACATCCACATTAGATGCACGTCATTCCAAAGCCACAGAAGAAAAATGCATTGATGCCATTTTTGGGCTCATGGCATTCATGCCACTCCATGAAAAAGTATCTTGGGGGAGTGTTTATTTAAGGAGCACCAAGAATCTGCTTTAAAGTCAAAAGGTAGAGGGGGAAGATGGAAGAGGGAGACCTGCTCCTTGGCATCCTTTCAAACGAAAAGAAAAACATCATCAGGAAAATCCCACATAGCATTTATTTGAGGAATTGCAGTCCAGCAGGCAAAATTACTCAGGAATAATTAAGCATGTTTCCCTGATATAAAGATATTCAGGACTGAGTATTTGAGCAAAGTTAAAACGCAGAGCTGTATAGGCACGGCTTTATTCCAGAAGCAATTTGTTTTCCTGGTATGAAAATAGTGTTATTTTCACTGCATTTTGGAGCCACCCAGCAAATGTCCTCAAGAAGCTGTTTTTCATGGGAAAGAACTGCTACACGAAGGGGAAAAAGGTAACATCCTGACATGGAGGAGGGAAAAAAGGGAGCTGTACTTTCAAGGCTGTTTTGACATGTTTTTTTTCTACGCTGAACCAGACTTCAAATACAGCTTCTTAACCACGACAGCTCAATGACCCACCCAGAGAACTCTTTTTCCACAAACAATATAGCGTCAGGAGAAGGAGCCTGAGAGGAAAAGCAAACACTCCTTAAAGCAACTGCTTTATTTGGATAGTTCTGAACCACTGGCATTGGGGGCAGGTTTTAAATCGGTGGGCGTGAGGAGAGGAAAGCTCATGGTTTTGATTTGAAGTAGCCACATCAAAACCTGTTTTAGAGAAGGGAATGGCAGTATTTTGAAAAATACATCCTTCTTAAGGGGATGTTAGGGAAAACAATTCCATGGCCTGTTGAATGATAAAAGCCAACACGCTGGCTGAGGAAAAAAAAAAGAATTTGCCTTTAAGTGCCTTGGATAAATGCACAATATACCTTGCCTGGCTGCAGAAGTGCCTTTAGGTGAAGGAAATTGTCATTCACACATGTTTCTTGTAGGCACAGAAGGGTCAGCCAGCAGAACTGGTGTCAAAATGTTGTCCTTTCTTCCCCACCAACCTGCAATCGTGCACACAGTGTCAAGAAGAAACTAGAAACTGCCTGTCCCACCCTAAAGGGACCCACATGGATACACCCATCCATCCTAGCAGGGTACCTCCTACCAGACAGGAGTCCCCAAGCCACTGCTGGTACAGCACTGGTGGGTGACACTCAAACCTGCACTCTGGCACCTGTGGGATGGTGCTGGATGGAAACACTGAGGGGGGCTGCTGGGAAATTAGGACACCCTTTGCAGACTTGTTCAGCCTTTATCTCTGCCTTTTGCATGCACTCCTGATTGCTCTGTTATAAACCTACTCTGTGCTTTTATTTGGTGACAGTATTTCACATCTCGTGTTATCACAGTACTGCCTCTCCCCCAGAGGGCTGCTCACGCGTCCTAAGAACCCTTCCTACTTTTTGTGAACCATTTCCACGGGTGGAGAAAAGCAAGGCAGCTCTTCTGCATTTCCAGAGGCTTCAGGGCAGATAGGGAGAAGCACAGACAGCTGCAGATGGGTAAAATCCCCACCCAAGTCCGAGGGCATGGCTGGACTAACAAAGGACCTATGTGCCAGCCCCTTTCCTGATGGGTCAAGAAGTTTCTGGTTGAGGCATGCAGAGATCTGCAGCACACTTCCACAAAGGTCTTTGAGGTCTGGAAATGTGTTTTTGTTCTGGTGTGGAAAAAGAACCAAACTTTTCGAGTGCTTCCCCAAAATGTTTTTTGTTGCTGTCATTGCTGCCATTGAAACATCTGGTTTCAGACTGAGATTGGGGCTCTCATTTAGATCCTTCTCTGCTTATAAATTGACCCCAGAAAATCTGAACACTTTCCCATGGAAATGTTATTAATGGGACTATTTCACTGCAAGATGTTCTGGTTTGGATGAAGCAGTGTTTTCTGACAATGACAACAAATCTCATTAAAATGTTTGAGTAGCTCCAGTCTCCAAAAGCACCAAGTGGCTTTTTGAGCATCTTCAGATCCTGCAGCCTGAAACATGCAACAACAATGTAACATTATTGTCACCCATCAGATAGGCAATAATTCGGAATTCACTTTGCATATCTGTAATGGACCCGCATCAATGGAGCTTTGTTTGCAAGAAATCTCTTACAAAAATGGAAAAAGGAAAATGCTATGAAATACCTCCAGCCTCTCAATGCCATTCAGCAAGGATGCATTTTGGTCATTAATCATCCACATTTAGGCAAGCAGTTAGAAAAGCCCAGCTGTTCCAGGCCACAATGCTTTCCTTTATTGCATTAACGCCTCCCTACTAACAAGACAACTTCAACACACGATCCCCAAGAAGGGCCAGAGTGCCTTATTCCCAACGTGGTCATTGTGGCATTGTTTTAGATTGAAAAGTTCATGAAGTTAATGCCTTTTTAAAAAATCCCAGTTGAGCCTAATTATCTTGTGTAGAGTTTTGTTCAGGCAATATCTGGTTTCAAACCAGGGCTGTGTTTACCCGGAGCTCCCGGGACAGTGCGGGGTCTCAGGGGAACTCTGAACGTGAGCTCGTGTTTTCCCCCAAAAACCTTCACAGAAAGCACAGGCATGGGAGCAATTTTGGATACCACCCCTGCAGAGGTGCAGGTTTGGGATGGGGCTGGCTATGAGACAAGCTCTGAGTTTCCAACAGGTGGGAGCTGCCTGATGTGTTTAACAAGCTGAAGCACTGACCAAATGACCCCTCCATCCTCCCCCTCCCAAGGATGTGCAGCTCAGAGCTGCAGCAGTTCCTCTGCTCCTCTCCAATTCAGGAGCTTCTTCTTCTCCCATGAATCAGACACCCTGCTTCCAGCCTTGCTTTCCCTGGTACTCACACCCACTCCTCCAGCAACGTGGTCCCTTTGCTTCCCACTGCTTGCCCTCCTACTCACCGGTGTCTAGCCATTCCTGGAACTCCCAAGCCTGGGCTTTCCCAGGGGATTTGGTGCTGGGAGGGATTCAGGTAGTGCTGAGCCACACCAGGCTGCTGAGCACTTCCGGGTAAAGCTCAAGGTGTATTTCCCTGCATACAGACATTGCACATCCTCCTGCACAGGACCTGATTCCTCATTTTCACCCCAGGACTGGGATTGCTCACAGCCACCCCCTCTTTTGGCAGTACCTCTCCCCATCCATGCCTTCCAGGGACTAAATCCACCACCGTTCAAACCCACAGCTTTGGAGTGGGTTTAAAATTTCCCAGGGCACATTCCTACAGCCTCTAGTTTCCAAACTCTCAGGTATTTGCCACACAAACTTATTCCTTTCCTTTATTTGTTTCTTCCAAGTAATTAGAGGGGGGATTGTTTGCTACCTGTCATGCCTTGGTTTAAGACATTTGGGAACAAAGTGAGAAAAGAAAAAAAAGAAAAAAGGAGAGTCTTACAGTGGATTAAGACTGCTGATTGTAGTAACAAGAGGAGGTATTTTAATGACAGGTTTAAGACTTGCTAAGTAACTGCCATGAGTATTATGAACACATTTTGTAACAGGGTAAGATTAAGAGATAATCCTCAAAAAAAAAAAATAAATAGAGAGAATGGATTTTTAGATGAAAAAAAACCTACTAAAAACACCAAAAGCCTTTGGAAATCCTGCACAGGAAACGTTTTCCCTAGAAATGTTGACTTTGTTAAACATTTTCAGGTCAGTGTCCTCAGCAGGATTAAGCTGGTGTGTCTTAATGCGAATGGAACGGCGCTGATTTGTACCTCGTTTAACTTGGGCATTTTTTAAATGAACCAACAAGCTCCTTGCCAAGCAGCAGCCTGGCATCCCCAGCCACAGGGAGAGTGCTCTGCAAGGAGCAGGCTGCCTTCCTTAGAAAATGAGCTCTTGCTCCCCAACAATGCCATTATTGATACCTAAATGTCATATGGAAATTTTGAGGACACTTGGGGCCTTTCTCTTTCCTGACTCAACGAGGCTTGATCTTAACCCTCGCCCAGCTGAATCTCTGACCAGCCATTAGCTTTTGGATTTGACCCTTTCATTCTGTATCCATCACGAGGAAGACAGGAAAGGCTGTATTTTCACCCTTTATCAGCAGTGGGAATGCACTGGGTGCGGCACCTTCTCAGCTGTTCGTGCATGGTTTTGTATCCACAAATCCATGCAGATCCCTGCTGATAATGAAACGGTTTCTGAGCAAGTTTTGGGGCCCTGCAAGACTAGCTGAAGACCTGAATTCTTGTGTGTGGTGAGGGACAACATCTGCCAGCTGTAACACAAACCCAGCATTGACAGGAAGAACTCTGCCTTTCTGCTGGCCAGAAGAAACTGGGTCTCTTTGCCTCGCTATCTTTTTAAAATGACAGTTATTCCAGTACAAAGAGGAGTACAAATTTAGAAACGAGTTAAAAGTGTTTTCAGGAAGTGTTATGGGCTCTTTCAGTCAACTTGAAGCTGAGCTTCATCAGGTCTGTTTTCCAGCTGAAAAATCAGCTGCAGGACATGGAGTCCATAGTGGGAATCTCTGGTCTAAAGCCTGTCTTAGCTTTGTCTTTGCAAATAACACAATCTTTTTTCCAAGAGGGATGCATTGATATTACCCACCGATGAGACACCTCAGGAGCCTTTCGCTTAAAAGCAGTAGAGAAAAAAGCAGTCAGTGGAAATAAAAATAAGAATTAATGCATCATTTTTGGTTGGAAGCATCCTATTAGATTTTTACAGTCTATTAGGAGTAAGAGGTGATGATCACTGCCTGTCACACTGGGGGATAAACCCCAGCTGCCAAAGGCTGCACCCATGGATGGATCTTTGCCCCATTTCACACCGAGGCAAGACTCAAACTAAGTTGCTGCTGTGACATTACATTGCATTTTGGGGCTGCAGAAGGGCTTTATGAGATCACAGAGAGGGAAATTATGGGAAACCGATGCAAGTAAGGGATAATGTAGCTCAAAAGGACAAAGTAGTCAGGACATAACCTTCCTGAAGACCCACTGGAATCAGTGCAAACTACTTCATGTATCAGGACAGGTTTTGCAGCAAGCTCGTGGTTAAGTGTCCAGTTAAGGTCTTTGTTTGGTCCATGGCCAGAAAGAAGCAAAAACTGCTTTTTCTCCCAGAGAAACAGCTTCTTGCCAAGAATCCCCACACAAAGAAAACAAACACACGAGAAGGCACCATCACAGATACCTAGGGAGATAAGCTGCAAAAACATGTGCTCTGGGCAAAAGTGCAAGGTGCAGAATGTGAGTTCACGGTCTACATGTGTTCTTCACTCCGCTTTGTTTGTTTTTGCTCGGTTTTGATGTGTTAAATTAAGGGATAGTTCATGGCCATAAGTCATCTTCTTGCTGTTGGAAGCCAAATAGTGGGAAGCAGGTATCTTGCACATCAGAGACCAGCTGTTTCATAGGGAGACTTCAAATGCCTGAGAACACGAGCAGTTGTTCCATGGCTTTACGGTGTTGAAGTAATTCCAAAGTTTCAGGAACAAAAATTGCCCTAGGTCCCAACTGCAAATTAGAAAGGGATGAAAATACCTGCTCCTCAAAGGGCTTCAGTTATTAGATCATTAGACTACTGGGGGTGAGATTGAGTTTCTGTGATCCTACGTGGTGCAGTTGCTGCTCCAAAGGCTTTGCTTGGAGTGGGACCAGCCTGTGCAGCACACAAGGTGGTGAATCTGAAAGGGTGATTCTGCCCCCTCAGCTCAGGAGGAGGGAGACATGGACGATTCTCCTTCACCTGCCTCTTCCACACAGGGAGCAGGGGCATGCATGGGGTCAGCTGTGTCCCCTCAGGTGGCTGTGGTGGTCCTCAGTCCTCCTGCCATCTAAAGGGGAAGGCTGGTGCCTCCAAATCCCTTTCCTTCCTCCCCTATTCTATGCTTCTCTCTGGAATAAGCCACATTTTTTCCTACTCTGCTTTCATCTGCTCCTTCATCAGCTATTTTTGTGATCAGACCAGGCTGGATGGGGCCTGAGCAGCCTGCTCTGGTTGGAGGTGTCCCTGCTCGCAGTGACAGAGTTGAACGTGGTGATCTTTAAAGCCCCTTCCAACCCAAACCACTCTATGGCTGTATAATTTTCATCCAAGATGGGGCCACATATTTCCTGCTAAGCGTGGTCTTCTGGATGCTGAAGCTCTGTGTGCATCACACAGAGGTGGAAAATCTTGTAAAGGCACAAGCAAAGAAATCACATAATTTGGAGAAGAGACGAATGCTCTCAACAGGTGCAAATAGGTAAATATTTTCCTTCCCATTGTCAGAGAATCACAGAGTAATCTGGGTTTCTCTGGACTGGGAGGGATCTTTAAGGGTCATCTAGTCCAAACTCCCTGCAATAACAGGGACATCTTTAACTAGATCAGGTTTCTCAGTCCAAACTGGCTCAATCCAAACTGGCCTTGAATGTTTCCAGGGCTGGGGCAGCCACCACCTCTCTGGGCAACCTGTGCCAGTGTTTGACCACCCTCATTGTAAAAACTTTCTTCTTTATATCCAGTCTCAATCCACCCTCTTTTAGTTTAAAACCATCACTCTTTGTCCTGTCATAATAGGCCCTGCTGAAGAATTTGTCCTCTAAAAAATTTGTTCCCTTTAAGTACTGAAAGGTTGTAACAACATCGACCTGGAGCCTTCACTTCTCCAGGCTGAAAAACCCCAACTCTCTCAACCCATCTCCGTGGAAGAAATTCTCCAGCCCTCTGACAAGAGGAACTTGGGCAGCAAGACAAAGAAAAATCAAACTTTCTACTGAATTTTCCCTTGCCAAAACCCTGACTTACAGCTGTTAATATTTAGAGAACATCATCCTAAAAGTGTAGTGCAGCAGTAAAACCTCAGGGTTGTCACAACCTTGCTACTTGTGCATCTGGCAAGTGTGCTGTCAAGCACCAGGCTAAAAGCAGCAGCAATCAAAGCTGGAGGATGATCAAATATTTCTGGTTTGTGTTTCATTGTGATCACCATTTTTATCTTTTTGTTTCATAACAGATCATTTCAGGAGACAGTGGAGAAACTGCTGGAAGCCAAAATCATGTCACTCTGCTGGGCTGTGCAGACCATGGCTGGGAACCCAAATATTGTCCAGTGTCTGTGAGACTGGGAGGGCTGGATCAAATAATAAAGAGAAATATAATTATTTTTCCACCCACAAACAAACAGTGAACTTCTCAGTTAGTTATTTATGGGTTTCATAGCTTCAAATATTCTCTGGAAGTGTTTTAAAGAGGTCCAAAGAAATTTTACCACGAAGATAGCTTTCCTCATAAAATTCCAGAATTGAGATATTCATTCCTGGTTGCTCGAGATTCAGCTCCCCAAGCAGGAAACAGAGGGTTTAAATCATCAGTTGCACACTGAGGCTTCAGAGAAATTAAACTAAGCAGTTTTTTAACACGCCTCAGTTGCCAGAAGAGTTTGCATAAAATGCATACCAATAAAGAAGGCTTTCATAGACTCATCCATCACTGCACACAGGGATTGGATACATCTGTTAATTTATTTCCAATGGATAACCCAATCTGTTCAGAACTAAAGGAAGCTCTGGGCCATTGAGTATCTCTCTTTTATGTCCATCACAACTCATGGGTACCTGTGATGCCAATGAAACCATCAGCTAATGCATAGCTTGGCATCAAGGTTGTAGCTCTCCTGTATGTTTTCTTAAATCCAATTTAAAGTCATAATGTACTTTATTAGCTGCAGACAGAATATTTAAATTCAAAATGTATTTTTTTAAGTTCAATCTTTTGAAATGCCAATATTCAAGCCACATGTTAGGCGCTTGGTTTTAAGGTAGAGGGTGTACCTTAGTACAAACCTTTCTCTGTTTCTTGAAAAAACAACAATAAAACACCCTTTGCCTTTTATCCACATCTGGTTGCAGAGAAAACAGTGACCCATGGAATTCAAAATTTCATACTTCACTGCTGCAGGCAAAGTCCAGAGGTTACTTTTGCTGTGTTTGTGAAAGATGTAGCGCTGTCAGAAGGCAAAGAGCTTATTGAAAAAACACGCGGGGGTTCTGTTTCCAAAAATTATGGAATTAGTTGGTGATAAGAGACTTTTTAATCCTCTCTAGCCATTCGTGGGACTTAACAGAGAATGGTTCTGGTAATTGCAAGACAAGAGTAAAGAGTCCATGTGAGGTCTTGAAGAGTGCCACCACCACCACCACATCTCAGCTGCTCTGTGTTGCAGAAGTAATGCCTCTCCAAAGGCCTACAATTCCAAGGAATTAGGCATAAATAATAAAATAAGTGTAACCTTGCATCCGACCTTATTCTAAAGATGTCACAATGCCATGATGACTCAAACTTCAAGCAAATTCAGGGAGGGAAGGAGTTATCAGGAAGAAGAAGAGGATGAATTTAAGCAATTTTCCCAATGCTGCCATTCATAAATAAGCCTTCTGCATTCCCAGGGACCATCAAGTAGAACTAAAATTTGGCCTAAATTGAGAGACTGGGACCTCTACTCCAATCCACATTCATCAAAGTAGCTGCCGTTGATACTGCAGACCCTACATGAGAGAAGTTTGAGCCCAAAGACCACCACTATAATTTTATCATCCCTTTAGCTCATTGCTGGAGGTCTCAAACTCATCCCTTATGTTCCTGTCCTCTTATGAAAAGAGTTTCCGTCTTGCTGGGCATTTTTTGGGATGAGAAAGTACAGCTGGGTGAACACAACTCTATGGAAATAGAGGTGTGAGAAGCCTTTGTCAGCCTCGCCATTCCCAAATGGATTTTTCCTTATGAGGAACATAGATGGATGATGGAGCAGTGAAGAAGTCAGCTGTCCAGGATCATGTCCTGTGGGAGAGGCTGTGCCCAGGGAGAAGGAGGGAGCAACACTAGCACATGGAAATCCTCCCACCTTTCTCAGCAGGGAGCATCCTCTGCTCAGGCATTGTGGAGCATCCTGAAGAAAGGCCACTGTGATGTGATTTACAGGGAATTCTGTGCTGTAATGAGCCCTCTGTGGAGCAGGGACAGGTCAGGAAATGTTCTTCTACACAGTAAATGCAAGTTTTTGGAGACAATTCCAACCAAAGCCCTCTTCCATCGATTTTCCACCACTTGTGTGGGAAGAGGCAGCGAAGCAGTGGCCAGGAGTGGCCCTGTGTCCCAGGGCTGGCCTGTCCCTGGGGTGGGGTCCCTGCACAGAAATGCCAGCGGGTGTTGAGGCACAGCAGCACGACAGCACATCATAAAAAGCTGCCCAACACGACCAGGTCCTTGCTGTGCTTTCCTTCACTGCATCCACTGCGAGATCCACATGCTGCTCCTCTGAAGGGAAACGTCCAGATCCCAAATCTGGCTTTGTCTGGGATGCAAATCCCCTCATCTTTCATGTGTGTGTAGGGAGGGGGGAGGGGGATGACTTTAATGACTGCAGAAAGATATTCATCTGCCGGTAGGACCTTTAGGAAGCACATTTCCTTCTGCCGTGCATGTGACTCGGGAAAACATTTGGCTGACATCTTTCTTTGAAGCTCCCCGATCATCCCACGTATCTACAAACCCCGAGCAGCAAACCATTGGCAGAACCACAGTTTCACAATATTCTGATTAAGGAGCAACTTGTCCTGTCTGCTTTGATGCCTTCTGGTGCTGGTGTTTCCTGGGGGCAAGATTTCAGCACTCAGAAGGACACTGGGACTCATCCATTCAAAGGGAAGATGGTTTCCCTTTCGTGGTACAGACTTAAAGATGTTTAAGCCCTCTCCTGACTTATCAGCCTCAAGTTTCAGCACATGCCATAATAACTCCTCTGAACATGCCTGAAATAGATGCAGGATGAGGAGAGCTGCCTGCTTATGCTCATACATATGTGCTTACAAATCATCGTGCGCTGCAATAATTCAAAAATTGACAAATGGAAAAAAAAAAAACAACAACCCAGCCCAACAAGTAAAAAAACCACTTTATATAATATAGTGCCGTTATCTATTCCTGTCAGGAGGAAGATCTGGGTAATAAACTCCCTATTATTTCTTTTAAACCCCAAGCTGAATAATTCACTCTCTCGTTTTAGCCATATGGGAGCTGTGGTAGAAATATTTCTTCCCTTTTGGATCACCTAAGAGTTAACCTAGGAGAAACACGGAGCATACTAATGACACCAAGCCCATGCAGATAAACATCATATGCCTTCCAACTCCATCACATGGTTTATATCAACAGTGCTAAATTCCTCCATAATTCCCAAAATTGCATTCCAACTGGTTGACATCCACATTAGCTGGATGTTAATCCAGTTAAAAATAAATGCAAATTTTGAGAAGAAAATGAACTCATATGTGCTTGGAAAACAAACCATTCCCAGTTTGCTGTCTTTTGGGAGACATCAGCAGTCTTTCTGCCCTGATATTTTCAAGACCATTTGAGAGGGTTGCTTGAAAAAGGGTGTCTTAAAAGGTAAAAAGAGAAAGGCAAGAGAGGGGGGGTTACTCCCCTGCTTCTCTGAAGGTGACCTTCATCCTCACCCCTAAGGTCCTGTGGTTTGTCCAGCAAGCCAAAGGGAATGTCTCTGCCACCCATCCGGGTCTCCATCCCACGTTATGTGGATTTCCTAGTGTTGTTCCGGTTGCAGGGAGGTGTGATTAATGACAACAGCTTTTCTGGTGTATTAGCACAACTTTTAAAGAGAAATGTAATCAAACTGGTATTCCTGCTTTCCTTCCCCCCTCCTCCCCACCCTCCCCAGATCATCCATCCATCCCGTTCCAGGGTTGTCCATAGCAGCACCATCTGCTGAGTCCCAGTGTTACTACAAGCTCCTGAAGAAAGCCTTGAACAGGGAGGAAGCCCCAGAGCTGGAAGGGATATCCACTCCCACGTGGAGAAGCTCCTGGTGATGACATATGAGCCTGGTCCATGCAGCTCTTGCCCCCAGCCTCATTTACCTGCCTGGTTTTCTCCCCAGAGCTCCCAGGCTTCCCATGCAATAACACACAGCAGCATTCCCATAAGCCTGGGAGGGGGCTGGCCCATGCTGGGATGAAGTCTGTGTCCCTGATTACAAGTGCTTTAATGTCCATTTCCCCACTCCTTTGATCCTGCCCATGGCATGCAGAAGAAAAGAAAATCTGGCTTTTGTCTGAAGCACATTTAACCCCGCTGCCCAGAAATGGGACCTTGTCAGTCAGTGGATTTCATGGGTGGATGAATGGGATCACAGCAGTCTTCAGTTCATTAAAAATAAAAGGCCGTCCTAGCTCTTACTTTAGATCTATTAGGAAATTAATGCATTTAATGTCAGACCTTAATGGCAACAGAACATGGTATTATTACTTTTATAAGACAAATACAAGCAGTAGCTAAATAGCTCATCAGCTCCCGAGCTGAGGTGGATTTCAGACAAGCTCCTGCTGCCCAGCTGGTACAAAATCCCCAGTAATAGACCACAGATGGTACCACTGTAGCCAGGGGTCGAGCAGGCATGCTGCTAAATTGGTCTGCAAACAGCAGCCTGGACCTTGGGACTGCATGTCCCTGTCTCCAGCCAGGATTTTCAGAGGAGTTTGATGTTAGGAGCCAAGCCTGGCCACGTTTTTGTTGTGTTTCTTTTTTTTACTTTAGAAACTCCAGCCTGATTTCAAACCTTCTGTAGACACTTCTTCCTTAAAGAAATGAAGCATTTATCAGGGAAATGCCCATGTCTCTGCATCTTTGTTATAGCAGATGCTGATCAGAGTCTGAGAAAGATTCCCAGTAAACCAGTGGTGTTGCATTGTGGGCTGGTGCATTTTAAACACAGTCCTCCAAAAATCTTTGGTGTTTGCTACTGGGGGAGTCTGCAGCACAGTGTCCTCTCCTGAGAGGAAATCGTGCCAGAAGTGGGATAGATGGGATAAAATTGAACCCTCTGGACTTCTAGTGCCGAGATTCAGGAGAAGAAAGGCTTGTGTGCACAAAGTTTGGAGGGATGGATAGGTCCAGCTGCCTCTGAAATACACCCACGGCACGTTGTTGGGCTTCCACTCTCCTGAGACTATATTGCTGCATAAGCTTGTTTATTTATCCGCTGCCACAGACATGAAAGGTGATGCTGATTTCAAAAGAGAGGCAAAATGACAACTTAGGGACATTTTTGGCCCTAAGAAGTTTTCCATTCAGGTCCCACCAAAGGCACCACAGCACGTGTTTGAAGAGCACCAGCCCCTCTCCCTGCATTTGGGGGTGCACTGCCAGTTAAGATTGCATTCAAACAGCCACCAAAATAAAATAAATCCCTTCACAGCAGTCAGAACCAAATGTTTTTCCCTTGCTCATGTCAGGACCATGCACAGCAAGGATGGAATTTCCCTGAACCAAAGTCATTGCCAGTGGCGAGGTGTAATGAGAAAACAGCTTGCTAGCAGGAGGAAAATTGGGGAAAACTGGAAAAGCCTTCATGGTTTGCCTGTCATAAAGAGGCTGGAATATTCTCTGTATTATTATTATTGTAATATAGAATATCATTATAATACCCCTCTGAAATTTCCTGGCTGGATCACTGCTTGCTGTGTGCACCCACGGGGGATAAACGTCTTCTTCCTGATCTGTTCACTGATACAGTCACTAATCAGACAGAGAGAACCCCAGGTGTATCCAGCAGACGGAGTTAAAGCTCTTCCAGCCATTAAATAGGCACGTTTTGAGCTGTGAGTGCAATCATCCACTGGGGCTGTCCCAAGGGATGTGGTTGACTCCCATCAAAGGTTTCCAGCCAAGGCGGGGTGTCAGTCCCAGAGCATCGCTCCGCTCCCGCGCGTGGGCTCCGCGCTGCAGGAGGTGCAGGCAGCCAAGAGCAATCCCTTGTGATCTCCAAACAGGCAGCTCTAGGAGGGATCTGATCTCAGAGTTCAAGTGTTGATATGCCAGCACTGAGTTGAGCTGGAGTTCAAACCTTCCCAGCAAATCCAGCAAGCGTTAACATTTATTGACGTTAATTAAGACACCGAAAGTCTGACTGCAGGAAGGCTATGGTTACAGAGGCAGGGCTCAGCCTGGCACTGTGCAGCAGGATTAGAAGGTGATGCCTAACTCTTCCTATAGCCCTACCTGGCCCGTGTGGAGGTGAGAGGAAGGTGTCTGTCAGCACTTCCTTTCTGCGTGTAGATCTTTCAGTGACAGAAACACAGACTCGCATCTCTCCTGTGTGCTTTAATTGCAAATTACTAGAACATCTGATTCATGCTTAGCCTAATTATGTTAATCCTAAAACAAATAACCCCAGCTCTCATGCTGCCAGGCTGTAATTTTGCTGTTATTTCAAAATCAGAAAAAATGAAGCTGGAAGGGAGTTTGTGAGTTTACATGGGTGCCAGAAGCTCTCTGAGCCGTGCCTGGGAGGTGGAGGTGCCCTGTGTGGATTTGCAGCAGTGGCAAATGCACAGTCTGCCTGCAAAATCCGTGCCAGAGCATCCCTAAGTCTCCTTTACAGATTTTAACCTAAGTCTCTTCTGCTGCCTATGATTAAGGCTATGATTTCTTTCCTTGTTGCCCAGTGGACACAAAACCAGTTCATGAATTTCCTCTCTATCTAAATATTTGAGTTACAATGTCGTGTCTGCACCCTCCAGCCTCCCCACTCAGGACAGCATGAGCTTCATTCTTGTCACCTTCCTGCAGAAATCACATTTTCTAGACCTCTAATCATTCTCTGTTCCTGCAGACTCACAGTTTCTTTCCTGCTCTCCCCCACTGTCCTAGAGAAGTGCCAGGGTCTACCTTTTCCCATCAAAAATCCCATTCTTTTTATTTCAGATGGAACCTCAGGCTGTGGCTCTAATTTTGTCCACAGAAAAGTTTACAGCACCTCTTGCCTTGTCACCACCTAAGCGCTGTTGTTTGAAATTACTCGGTACGAGGGAAATTTATTTTGTTTTGTTGTTATTGTTGGATTTTATTAATAAATCAGCAAAGAGAAAACCCAAATAAACCCCTTCTGGCTTTCCAAACCACCTCCAGTGTTCGATGTCGACAGTGACACGGGGAGATTTTCCCAAAACTTACCCAGCACCTCCAGGCTTTGGCTTCTGATCATTCCCTGAGTGATTAGTCCTGATGATAGGAAAATGTGCTTTTATTTCAAGCCTGGGCTCACCCTGAGGAATTGAGGCTGTTGCAACCTCCCTGGGTGAGTGTGAGGATGAAGGAGGGCTCCCCACTGCTGGTTCAAAACGAGTCCCACGTGTGCCCAGACAGACAATAGTCCTCGGCTATCACAGCACAAACCACCCAGCCCCCTGAGAGCTTCCAAACCCTGATCAAACTCCTCCTCCACACTGCCAGATCATCGGGGGCTCGGAATAAATTCCCTTTAGCTCTTCTGCAGCCACGAGGGCGCTGAGGTCAAGGGGAACCTCACAGCGAGGAGAATCACTTCTGAAAACCTGCTTTTAAAGCAAAATCAGGTCTGTTTGTGAAAGGGGTCATGTGCCAGCAGGCAGTGGGCATTTCAGCCTTGTGAGCCAGCAGAAGCAACTCTAGAGCAGCATCTGGTAAGAGAAAAAACTGAGAAAAAAAGTAAATAACGTAATAGTGCTCTTGTGAACCACTGCTACACTGTGGGAGTAAATACACAGAGGAGTAAATATTACACAAGATTGCATTTGGAATGAACTTTTCCAAAACAAAAGACCTAGTCTGCCACTGGAGCTCCTCAGAGTTGGGTCCTCTGTGTCCACAGCACTGAGTGGCCTCAGATGTGTCTCAGCATCTGTCATGGGTGTTATTGACCCAAACTGGAGCAGGTCCCAGCCAAACTCTCCTGCTCTCCTGGCTACACGAGCACCAGCCAGAGCCTAGCAAACCCTCACCATGGTTTTGATGTACAGCCATAACCCAGGTTCGCCTGGTTTGCAAATCACAGTGAACTCCAACCTGTACTTGGATGAGTTTCATGTTTCCCACCACCCAACAATAACATTAATCCACTTTAAAAGCTTCACTCTTTACCACCACACACACACAAATATCACCCTCTTGATTTTGGTTTTTTTATCCCTTTGAGCAACAGTAGTATATCACAGAGCTAAAAGCAGTGTTTGCTTCCAGGAAACAGCAACAACAGAAAATTTTAATTGAATTAATTAATTCCATGTGCATATCTGGAAGGACATTCATCTCAGCAGCTGATTGATGTGCTGCTCAGTGAAACCTGCTGTGGGCACAGCCTTCTGGGCTGGGGCTTCTCCTGGATGCTCCCTGTGCCTTAGGCACCATAAATGCTGCTGGGGCATGTCAGAAAGGAGATTCTGAGTCCTGGAACAATGGACATGGGAGGGAAGACCCTGCTGAGGCACTCGAGTGCACAGCTGCTGGGTCCTCACCTGCCTGGGCCCTGCCTGGGCTCCTCAGCACAGCAGAGCAGGCAGCACAAGGAAATACCTGAAAAGTGAATCTGAGTTTTGGGATTCACCAAGGTGAGATGTTTTAGGGTTATGGCAAAGACTGATGCATGTGTGGAAGCATGCACAGGAGTAAAGATTACACCTACAGCTGTATCAGGTGGGAGAAAAATGCCAGGCAAAGAGCCAAGACAAAAAGATACTTCACTGTGGTACAATGTGTACAAATAGGTCTGTGTGAAAGGTAGAAGGTGAGGATCCATATCACTGTGAAATGCAATGAAACTCTAAAAGCCCAGTAAACCATTCCCATATGAGAACCCCTAAATTCCAAGACATGACCCACGTTCTGTCTTCAAAGATACATCTGTGTTGTGCATGAGCCTTTCTTCCCCTGTCACCATCCTTGAAAAACCCGTGTCAGGCCAGCCACGATGCTCTCTCGGGAATGTGTTTGCATGCTGTGTTCTCACACAGGACAAAAGCATTTTTGGGAGAGCACGGGATGAGAGCAGTCCAAGAGCAGAAGTCATGAACCCACATTGCTCCACCACTAAATAATCTGTGCTGCTGGAGATTGGCTTTTCCACAAACCACCCCCTAATTAATGCAGCTGGGCCCTACTCTGACTCCAGGCCTGCATCTCAGCCCCAGCCTAATCCTGCTCCCTCAGACATCACTGCCATTCATTTCAACAGCAGCAGGATTGGACCACAAATACCCACCTTCACCTGGCCTGCAACACGTGGGGGAGTTAAAGCTGCTCTGCCTCTGGTTTTGCTCTTTTCCTTCCCCTGCCAGGAGGCCAAAAAATATCACACCTGAAATGCCAGCAAGAGCCGCTGCACGTGCCATGCACAGCCCTCAGCAGGAAAATGCAGGAAGGGCATTTTAAGGGAGGTTTAATGAGAATATAATGAGGGGTTTCCAGCATTAATGACACGGGGAAGGTTTCGGATGGAACCAGCAGCATGCCGCATTTTCCAGCAACACGCCTGACGCGCTCCATGGAAAACCAGCCCAAGCCCAAAACTTTGCCTTCCCGGCTTTGATGTGGGTGATCAGTGTGCCCACAATTTCTCCTACCGTGGCCATCCAGCACTACCAGCAGCAGCATTCACAGATGCCCCCTTTACTTCTCCCTGTTCTGTGTTTTAATGGAATCTCTCTGGTTTCAGAGCAGCAAGTGAATGTTGGCGGTCAAAGCTCTGACCGTCGTCTTCAGGCCCCCACATCTCAATCCAAACCACTTTGCTGCTCCTTGGCACCCTGCAATAACAGTTTACACTCTTCTCTTCTCTTCTCTTCTCTTCTCTTCTCTTCTCTTCTCTTCTCTTCTCTTCTCTTCTCTTCTCTTCTCTTCTCTTCTCTTCTCTTCTCTTCTCTTCTCTATTTTCAATATATAGTAATATTTGTAGAATTTGATTTAATGAGCAAAACCAGTCATTTTCCTACTTCTGGTCTTCCGCAGGAGGACATGGGGGAGGGGGGGGTGGTCTGCACAGCTGTATCCAGTTCTGAATTGTCTTTCATTTCAAACCCATCATGAAACAATAAAATTAATTTGTTGAAAGAATAGAGTCCAACAATCTCCATGAAGGCAGCTCATTAGGGCCAACTTGCCTTTCTCAGAGGCATTGACACAGAGCAGCTTCAGCAAAGTCAAATTGGCATGAATTTGTGTGAATTTTCTGTGACTGTTGAAAAAATTGACTTGAAATGGGTGTTCTTCTGCCTGCAAATGGCATTTTTCCTTCTCTAAAATCACTTTCATTACAGCCTCCCACTGAAACATGCTTGGTGTTCGGTTGTAGAAGTATTGAGTTTTTGAAAGCAGCTGATTTAGTTAAATTAGTTCTGTTGAGATTTAGCAAGTTTATAACAAGTATCTCAGTACTTTCTTGCTGAATTTAAATGAAACCAAGGGTGTCGTATTCTCTGCCCTGTTTTGATGGCAGGAAAAGGGAATAAACACAGCCAGAATCAGGCCCAAACATTTCTGATATATTTTAGACACTTTCTGGCTAGATTTTCCTTCCATTTCACCTGGTTTTTGCATCCCAGAAGCCAGTAAAGAAAAGTCTTTATACGAGAGAGCAGATCAAGCCTGGGCTAAAGAACCAGATGCCATTTATTCCCAGTCTGGCAAATGACCCCAGAGTACATGGCAAAAAGTGTGAATAAAACGACACAGACCTCCTCACCAGAGACCAGTGAGTCTGTTTATTTATTCAGCTCATACAGTCCTTGTTTTATACTTGGATGCATATGAATAACAACACAATTTTAAGCCTGTGCCAGCTGGTTTGTTCAAGACTGTAACTGCTTCTGCAGCCAGGGCATGTTGAAAGGAGGGGAAACGCCTTCCCACGATGAAACCAACCCACCCACCAGTTCCCATCAGAGAGCCTTGGCTCCTCTTTCCCTACCCTCGTTCTTAATGGACTCTCCTCACTCTTTCAAGCACTTTACAGATGATGCTAAGGTACTTGAAGAGCTTTACACGAACGACCAAATATATTTTAATATTTTCCTTGTGTTTTTTAAACAATACTTCCAATAGATCTACCATGCTATGAACTGAACCATTTTTTCTCCGTGGTTTTGCTCCTTCCTTGAACATTTTTTTCCACTGCACATGCATTCAGCTGGACCCATGTCTTTGTCATCTTTCTCCTGTTCTTTGTGTCTGTCTCAGTACAGAACCCTCCCATCATCTGCTGCCCCCAGATATTTCTTTTTCAATGCCAAGCCCAGGATCCCAGCACTGATGCTAAGCAGGATAAAATAATGACTTTTTCTTTTTGGCCTCTAATAATTCTTAGGAGGTGTGCAGCTGTAGGAAAGGTCAAATTATCAATAACTTTTACTTCTGTCAGCCACTTTATGCATTCTTTCCACCCATGGAAGCATACATCCTTTTCCATGTCAGCCTTTCATGCCTCCAGACAAGGCAAGAGCCTAGATACCACTTTTTTTTTTTTTTTTTTTTCAATGTCCTATATATGCAACTTTGCCTTCCCAGCTTTCAGCAATTTTGAGATACAGGGATTTGACCTGGACCAACCATTTCACTGCACAGGATGTGTTTTTCAGGCAATTTTTCCTGGCAATCCCAGCAGCAGTCCAAAGCCTCAGGCCTGTCTGTAGACATTTTCTGTTCTCCCAGTCCTTGGGGTGAGAGGGACCGTCTGCCCTGGCAGCACAACCCATTGTGGCCTTTCTGCATCCTGTGATGGGACCAACAGGACAAGGGAGCAGATGAAACCAGATGGGCACGAACCACCCTGGGGTCTCCCATCCACACCATGGGGGACTGACCCTGGCAAAGATCATTTGGCTGAACTTGCAAGCAAAATTCTTGGATTGGGATTGTTCAGTAGAGCAACACGAACAAGAAATGCCCTTTATCAGGAGGTTGCACCCAACCTCGTCAGGGTGAAGCTGGGAAAAAACATCGGAGGAATTTGTATTCGCCAACGCTCATGGCCAGGAGAAAAGGCTGGATCAGAACTTTTTTGTTCCTGCTTATGCCTCACTTACTAATGCAGAATTTCCAGGGTTTATAGTGTTCTGCTGCTCTATTCCACATGAGGCTCAGCTCATAATGGACGTGGTGTGAGATGTACACGGCGCAGCGCGTTATGAGCAGCTCTGATTGACGGTGCCGTGCAGTGATGACAGCTCTGTGTTTTGCTTTCATTTTTGGAGACTAAGTGGCTTACATGTGGTCCTATTTAAAGGATGTCTGGGTGGCAGCTGCATTCTCCTCTGTGCTTATGGGAGGGAAATGAGCTTTTCAGTCCCAAAATACTGCAAAAAGGGGTTATGTAAAAAGGCTGCATGAAGCTATTGAAAGGAGGAAAATATCCTCTCCAGACAAAGTGACTTCCTGTTTACAAAACACAAATGTTTCAGACGTCGCTCTGAAATGCCATGCAAAATTTTTCATGTTTTCCAGAGCAGTGTCCAGCTCGGGATCAGGGTGATTTTTTGAGAGCACGAAGAATCCTCGAAGAATGTCCTCGAAGAATGAGGCTACTTTGAGGTTATACATCTGGAACTGACAGCCTGTTTTCCAAATTTCAACCTCGCTCTTTAAACACCTCATGTTTAGGGGTGCTGTGCCCACAGCAGCACCCTTCCAGTAATGGGCAGCCCGTTGTCCTTGTCTAACAGGCAGCCATGTACCTGTGACTTCTTTCTTTTCCATTTCCAGACACTTTGCACTTTGGAAACAATGCAGCACTAAAAAAGATCGACCCCATTTAAGAGTTAGGATGGGAAAAAGCAATTCTGATTTTAAATGTAGGAAAAGGGATGAGATGGTTCTGTTTCCGGACAAAAAGAGAGGAATGATACTCGTCTGGGAAGTTTTGTGAGCAGGTGTAGTTCAAGTTGTACCAGGGGAGGATTAGATTAGATGTTAGGAAGAATTTCTTCACTGGAAGGGTGGTCAGGTATTGGAACAGGATGCCCAGGGAAGTGGGAGAGTTGCCACCCCTGGAAGTGTTCAAAAGCGTGTGGATGTGACGTGTGGGGACATGGTTTAGTGGTGGACATGGCAGTGTTGGGGGAATGAATAGAACAGATGATCTTAGGGGACTTTTCCAACTTTAATGATTCTGCGTTCCATAAAATGTCTCTCTTCATCAGGGCCAAGGGATATTTATCCTTCTTACTGTGTGAGGGCATCTGAAACCCTGCGTGGAAGCCAATTGTGGAATCCATAAACACCTCCTTCTGTTCTCCCCGTGGACCATATTTGAGTAGGACCTGACAGCACAGAGCTCCTCCCTTTCCTTGGACTCTGGCAAGCAACATTTTTATCCCTTTTCCTTTCCTATGGCATGGACTGTCCCCACAACTCAGCATTCCTTTGCAGAGGGGAAGCCAAGGGCAATTGAGGGGCTCTTGGTGTGCTTTGGCACCAAGCAGCAAAGCTGAGCAGGGAGTGAATAAGCAAATGAGCCCTGCCAAGGCAAGATGGTCACTGTAAGTGGAGTTGTGGCCTGCAGTGACAAAGTACAAGGAGGTTGCCAACAGAGGGCTGACCCAGCAAAATGTTGGTTTATTTATACATTTCAGCATATGCTGACTGTGTGCACCGTGCTGTATTCCCCGGGAGGGGAGTAGAGGAGGGTGGGAGGAGAGAGGGCAAACCATGCGATGGAAAATATACCCTGCAAAATACACGTGCTAGGGCTGCACATCTGAGACAAGGACACGGAATTCCAGGGATAAAATCTCCCAGGGGATGCCCTGAGGTCTCCTCCTCCTGCTTAGGAATCAGAGCCTGACAGTTTTGAGTTGGTGCAGAGAGTGTTGATTATGTCTGGTACCCAGGAGGAAAATGAGACCCTTACTCCTTGCATCCATCCCTGGATGTGGATGTTAAATGCCACACCCTGTCCTGCACCCACCAGCAGATGGACAGCAAATTCTCTTCCCCACGACCCCAAAGCTGAGAAGTTCTTCTGAATCTCTGTCATTAAAGGGTCCTCATATTTGGGATAAATTTCCTTCTCCTTTCAGCCACCTCTGTCATACAAAGGGGAGGAGATGGGGAAGGAGGTCTGGAGGCTCTGCTATGGAGCTCACACCGCTTTGGGTCCTGCTTCTCACATGTCTAAAAGGATAAACCAGACATAGCTCGTTTCCTTTGGCATTTTGGTTTGCAGTGTTGCTTTTGCTTGTTGTTAGCCTGGGTGCTCTGATAAGCTGTGTCTGTGAAGGAATTAAACACGAGAATTTGCCTTCAGCTGGCACAAGTTTGGGACATTCCTGTCATATGCACAATGTACCTCAAATGCTCCTTAGATAGTCAGAAAACAGTGCCCACACGGGTTAATTTGCTTTTTTTTATTGTCTGTGGGTTTTTTCAGCACTTGAAGGCAGGCATGGAGGGAAGGAGGTCTCTCTCAGGCCCCTTGCTTCTGTCTGCTCCCTAAATAACACATTAATCACCCAGACAATGTAACTGAACTCCAGGCTGCTGCCTTCTCCCTTGAAAAAATGCTCTTTCCTCTCTGAAATATCCGTATCTGCAAAGCAATGCTGTTGTTGTGTTTTTCTGAAAGCTGACATAGTCTGGGGAGTTTCTCCTCTTGGGAGCTCTGAGTGGGTCCAAGGGCTTGTCTGAGGAATGAATAAAATCTTCTCTGATGATAAGCTGAGGAGGAGTGCAGTGCTCCGCTCTCCAGCACACCTAACCTGGATGAACCTTGTGTTACGATATAAACAAGCCCTGCTGCGGTTCAAAGCAACTGGTTTTATTGTTTAAATTGGCTTTTGACATTTTTCACCCCGGCCCCGTTGCATTGCTGCCCACAGCACCATTAAGGGGTTATCTAATTGCACTCGAGGCCGGGCGGGTTTCTCGAAGTGCAGAAAATGTCAGGCAGAGATGGATCACGAACTGTCCAAACCGAATATTAAGTTGTGCGTGAGGAAAACATCCTTCTCCTGACAAATCCCAGATCCATTCCAGCAAGGTTATTGACAGAAAAGTCAAACCAAAGCACGGGCAGTGTTGCCTGGGGGATCTCAGAAGGGTGCAAAAGTGAGGGGAGGACAGGCGCGGCCTCAGAGCGTCCTGAGGAGCTGCGATGGCTGCAGTGAGGGATGATCAGGGAACCTGTCCTTCTCGCGAAAGAATCGGGAACAATACTGAAAATTGATTTTAAAAAATGAGTTTTCATCCAGGTCTCAGAAAAAAATTAAAGGGGGAAGGGGGAGGGGGGGATGGAATTGCCTGCAAAAGCATTGCCTTGCTAAAGGTCTGCTGGGATCAAGAAAAACACATGTCTGCGTGGTGCCAGGGTGCAGTGTCTGGAAAGAAAGGGAGATAAGGGGCAAAAGGGAGAAGGAGGAGGCCCAGGGGGAATCTGGAGGCAGACATGGGACTCTAAGAGGTCCTATTTGCTCAGGGTGGTGCAGAAAGTAACTCAGCTCTCACCTTCCATCTCCCAGGCCTGCAAGCCTTAATGCAAGGTGGCAGCTAAAATTGCTTCCTCTGGACTGACAAACCCACTCAGCTCCAGGGCTGCAGACAGAGACATTTTGCAGGGAATTGTCATTTACTGTGAGTGAAAGGCTCTTGGAGTGAGAGACGGCTGATTTAGCCTGGTGACCTTTAGCAGAAGCAAAAGAAGAAAAAATATCAATAACAACATGGTGTCTGTAATGAAAGGTGGCAAAGGGAGGCAAAGGGAGATCTGGAAGTTACTGAGTGGATTTTCTTTGGAGAATTGCTTCCCCATGGATCAGCAAAGCATCTTGCTCCTGCAGCAAAGCATCTTGCCAAGTACCAGGTGAACCAAGTCCTTTTGTCCTTTAGAAGTGGCAGGGGATGCAAGGCAGGATTCCTTGAAATCTTAGTGAATCTGACACCTTCCTGGGGATACTGAGGGGACAGCAGGGAGGTGTGCAAGGGAAGCCCAGAGCTCAGGTGCACATACACTTGTCTGTTGTCACAGGTCATGAAAATTCTGCTTCTCAACCCCACCAAGCCTGCCTCAATCAGCTTCATTTGGCTCTGAGCATGGAAAGATGGCTCAGCAGGTTTTCACTTTGGCAATGCCATCATTCCTAATGATGTGCTGTTGAAAATCCCCCCTTCACCCTTCCCTCTTTATGCTTAAAGGACAGGCTGGGCACTGCTGATTTTCACACCACCAGGCTGGGAAAGCTGACCAGAGATCAGCGCACTTGGAGGGGGCAGGGAACAGATTTTTCTCACCATTTCTTTTTTTTAATACTAAAATCGTGGTAATGCCTCCAAGCTCACTGCTTCCTGCAGCCAGGTCTGTGTTTGTGGTTAGTGCTAAAGTGAAAATTGTTCATCCTGCTGAACAATTCCACTTTGTTATTTTTAAATTCAAATACAAAAAAAAAAAAAAAAAAAAAAAAAAAAGGTTAAATTAATCGAGATTATGTAGAGCAGGGAATAAGCCAATCCTTTCCCCGTTTGATGAAAATGACCCTTGTTCTACCAGGAGTCATGGCTGTGATGCTGATGCTGCTGATTGAAGCTGGATGATCCATGTGATCCATGTAAGGCAGGTGGCTGCACTGCAGGGTCCTTCTCCCCCAAAAATGGATTAATAGCCCTTCAAAAATATTATTTTTTCAGATGTGAATTAGAAGAAGCTGAAACTGAAGTGAAACTGAGCTGAAATGAACTCGGGGAGTGCCCAGGGAGCATTCACATCCCTATGGGGTTGTGCAGTATTAAACTGGCAGCATTTATTGTTTCGGAGCAGTGTCTGTGGAGCTCCAGGTGCTGACTTGCTATGGACCCCTTGCTGCCTTGCTGGCCATTGCTTCCCTGCTGTTTTCCCATCTGCTGCACACAGACAGACAGGAGCTGTTCATTCCCTTGCTGCCAGCAAGGACCTGCTGGCTGTGTGACATTCCCCTGGTGCAGAGGGGCTGCAGAGCCACTCCAGCCCCCTCTGCTGTATTTGAGCATGGGCACCCTGCATTTAATTCTGTGATTTGTGCAGCACCAGCACCAAGGGTGCACTCAGAGGCCTGAATGCTTCCCTGGCTGGGCAGCTTTTGCTTAGGGAATGGCCAGGCTGTCAGAAAAGCCTCTAAAATGTGGTGTTGCCAAATATGAGGCTGTGAGGTACTTGGCAAGAGATTGCTCCAACTTCCAGGGAAGTGCACTGCCAGCAGATTCACCCAGCTGTGCTGCCAAACGCGTGTTGGGATCTCCAGCAGCAGAAGAAAGGGAAAGGATGGCACTTGCTGCTGTCCCAAGCACTAACACTGCTTAGCCAATTTGTGTCAGCGCCCTTTGGTTCTTGATCCAAGTTTCAGCAAAGAGAAATACCTCACATACCTGTTATTGCCACCACTTTTGTTTTCTTTTTTGGAGTAAAAAGAAATGTTGAAGTTTCCCTCAGCTGAGTTACAAGATGCTGGAAGTGCAGCTTTTGTAACAGGCAAATATGCAAAAATTAACAGTCTCCTCTTCTCTTAGACACTCTAATTTTTCACAGAATTGGTGTGGCTCAAGCCGAATTTGCCAGGGGAATAAATATCCAGCTCCCAGAGGTTGGAATGACAAAGTTTCCCTGAGCTCTGAGTCAGAGCCCTTGATAACAGGGAACCAATGATACGTTTGGAGCTGCACAATCCAGAGGCCAAACAGCAGCTGGATTGCTCAGCTCCAAAGAAATCACTGGTTCCCAAGGGCAGCTCAGTGCTGCTGGGCAGACCACAGGCTCCTTGTGGAGCAAGTCTCGTTGTTCTGCTCAGGGGCAGATCAAATGGAAGCAGAAAGATTCCAGGGCTCCTTCCAGATGCCTTCTCCATGGCTTCATCTTCCCTGTGAGGTTGTGAGGCCATGGCACAGGTTGCCCAGAGAAGCTGTGGCTGCCCCTGGATCCCTGGAAGTGTCCAAGGCCCAGTTGGACAGGGCTCGGAGCAGTCTGGGTTAGTGGAAGGTGTCCCTGCCCATGGAATGAGATAAGCCTTAAATTCCCTTCCAACCCAAAGCATGATGTGATTTCATGATGTGATGGTCCTCTCCAGGACATCTCAGCTTCCTCCATGCCAATAAATGGAACAGGACCAGAGCCAAGCATCCCACAGTGATAGTCTGCACTTTTACATTGCTCACATCCTGCTGCTCTGCCACCACAGGAGCTGCCCAGAGCTTCTGCAGGGAGCTCAGCACGAGCAGAAGAAAACACAAATCATGGAGAGTGCAGCTGTTGTCAGGTTCAACAAGGCCAGGAGCTGGATCCTGCACTTGGGTCACAGCCACCCCCTGCACGGACGGCACTTTTGAACTTTCCAGTTATGTAATGGTACCTTATTACACCCAATTTGCTTTGATATGCAGAGGAATCTATTAAATCCAGCCCAGAACCCACTAAGACACCCCTTAATACATGGCTAAAGCTGCTGAGGCAGTCTCCAGGGGGTTGGTGGGATTTGCTATCCACAGCCCAGACCGGTCACAGGAAAGTTCCTTCCTTTGAGGCCGTTTGGCTGGAGGCTCTGACAAATGCCTGGATAGTAAGGAAACGTAAACCAGCCCCAGGTGCTACCAGGGCTTTGCCAAGGCTCATCTGTTCCCCTGCAGGAATTCTGCCACCGTGGTGCTCAGAGCCAGCCAGGAGCAGATCCAAGGGGCACCCTCAGGCTGTCTCGGCTCTCGGTGTAACCCAGCACCTTCCCTTCAAACCACAAATGCCCAGGGTGCTTTTCCTGTCCTCCTTTTATTTCCCTTTCTCTCCTGTTTCAGCGTGGATGACAAATAATGTTTTAAGCTCATCGAGGAAATGACCTCATATTTTAAGTTCTTTCCTGGGGCAGCTTTTAATATTTCAATATATGTGTGTGCTTTTCTGCTTCTTTCTCCTCTCCTACACATCTGATAAAGAGTTTCCCCTGCAGAAGGGAGCAGAGGGTGATATCACAGCCCACTGAATGCACTTGTTGCTCCAGCCCTCCTTGTGTTTCTGAGGGCTCGCTCAGATTTCACTGGAGTTGGCTCTATTTCAAAGCCTTGGATGATGGATCACTGGGCCAGGCTTCTCCTCTTGCTTTTGCCATTTCAGAGGTATATAAGGCAGGAAAATTAATAATGCTGTGATTTTACTGGGGAATGTTAAACAGTAACGATCACGCACTCTTGGATGTTGGTCTTTAGGAAGGAAGGAAGGAAGGAAGGAAGGAAGGAAGAGAAAAAGAAAGAAAGAAAGAAAGAAAGAAA
>WAAG01005115.1:91068-135292 GCA_013390105.1 Tichodroma muraria
AAAAAAAAGGTGATGGCACATGGATGGTGGACTCAGGGTGCTCCTCAAAAAAGAAAGGCTCTGTGGACTTCGGTTTAAAGAAAGAATGTTGAGGCAAACCGAAAGACTCCAATATTTAGCCAAGCTTTTAATAAGCAAGGGGTAGCAGCTGCAGGACTAACCAGGAAATCACCGAGGAGTCAGGGCTTGACCAGCTTGAGGAAGGTGTTTGTGAGGAGCTGGTGACTGAGCCCCGTGGCGTAGGTGGTCCCTTCCAGCCCTGCGCGCCTGGGAATGGCCGTGGCTCCCTCCCAAGCCATCGGCAGGGATGTATTTACGTTCCCTGCCATGGTGTGTGGGGCAGCTCCGCTGCAGCCAGCAGGTTTTGTACCTGCAAGACCCACAGGAGACTCCAGCACAGGTCTGAAGGGTCCTCCCAAGCAGTAAGGTGGTGACAGAGCCAGCAAGGGCTGCAAACTCACCCGTGGGGAGGAGCCCAGCACCACAGCCCCCCAACAACACACATCCCCCTCTCCCTTCCTTTTTTTTTTAGCGTTTTACTCTTGAACACATGGAAATCTTGCTGTCTGCTGAGGGAGAAGAATAAACAGGTCCTCCTTTCCCTCTCTTTGTGTTCCAGCGCGGGAGTTCACATCCTCTGCCTCTTCCTCTCCACTCCTGGCCCTCTGGAAGAGCAAAGCACACCCCAGGGACGGCACAACAAACAGCACCGAGGGGCAGCCGAGGAGAACAAAGAGCCCTTCAGCCCCGTGGAAAGCTTGTCCTGGAAAAGGGAGTCGATCCCAAGGCAGTGCCGGTGCGGGGATTAAAAAAGCACCAGGAAAGTAGAACAAAAGCAGAGATAACAAGGCTTCAGTGGTCCTCTCGTGCCTGTCTTGGGCTTCACGAACCCGTGGGTTTCCATACATGTTTTGCCAGAAGGGAAACATGAGCCTTGTTTATAGAAATTACAGGCTTGCATCCGAGTTTAACCCCTACCCTTTGAACAGCAGCCTAAGCTTAGGAATCGCTTTGTGCCGGACGAGCTGCTCCTGGGGGCTGGAAAGGGCTGAGCAGTTGAAGATTTTCTCACTTAGCTGCCATCTGCTTTTGTCTCCTGGGATTCCAGAGAAAGGTGAGAGCTTTGCAAAGAGCTACAGGACTCTCTGATTGCATCATTCCCATCCTGGCATCCAAAACCAGGCTCCTTTTCCTGTGCCCCTCGTGCTCCCAGGGACGAGAGCCTTGAACCTAATTCTGGTACCTACCCTTGTACTTACCTCTTGTAGTTTCCCTTGTAGCTACCTCTTGTAGCTATTTCTTGCAGTTGCTCTGGGATGTCCTTGTACCTGCAACTCTTGCTTGCTGTAGACAGATTATGTGATGCCTATGATAAATGTATTTATGTCTAAATGTCTAAACCATGCCGTGTAAATATATTTATATATGTTATTTTTATATAAATATATGCATTAATGGTGCTGTTCATCTTTAAGCCTCTGATGGGCCTTAATATATTTTATATTATATATTGTGAGTATATATATAGTGTATATATATATTAGATAAACACCTAACTCTTCCATTCATTCACAATGAGTGTTTTGGGCATGTAGAAAATACAGTGGTAGACAGAAATTCAACCCAAAAAAGAACTGTCTTTGCAATACCGTAGTATTTCACGGGAAAAGCACAAATTGGAGGAGATGGGAAGGTGCTGCCCATAGGGATGTCCTTGTCATAACCTGGGCAAACACAGCTGTTCCAGGTGGAAGAGAAGATGAAGGACCATATGGACTATTGGCCCCTTGTCCTGAGGATAAACAATGCCAAACTGGGTTATTTTTTAATAGATGAGATGTTAAATACAAGGTGTAAGCAACTAAATTCCTCATTTGCATTTAATCTTTGGATATCACGAGGCAATGTAAATTAGCACCATATTATGCCTGGGATAGGAACCCTCACCCAGGAACTTTGCTCTGGTACCCACCAACAGGAGTCAATCCTAAAGGATGGAAGCACAAGACCATCAAAATCCATTAAAATTCCCAAATGACAGAAATTGGGTGCTGCAGTATTGATCATTACCCTTCTCCCAGAAAAAACTCCTGCTGGGAGCACACAAAAGTTTACTCAATCTTGTATTGCTGCATCAGAGCACCCAACAGAGAAGACTCAAACCAGACAGTTGCATAAATGTGAATTTTCTTGCCCTGGATCTGTTGTTACAGTTCGCATGATTCATTGAACGATTCCATCGGAGCCTGTAAATAACAACCCCCCCACACCATTATTACCCTAATAATCCTCCTGAGATTGAAAATGTGTTTATTTTTACTCAGAGATTGTAAAACCACAGGAATAAAACAAGTTTAGGCTGCCAGCACTTTATTTAATTTCTCGTTCTTTTGCCGAAGCTCTGAGAATAACTTCTGTTTCCTGCCGAAGAAGGAAACAGTGTTTTCCTTGACTTATGTAAATACGACTTCCCTGCTCGTACATTTTCCCACTGCTGGAAATAGGCAGGAATCTTCCCAGTGCCTGAAGTTTGCAGCCCATGTGGAAGATTTTGCTCTCCACCCAGTTCACCCTGGGCTGGCTTGTCGGGGGGGTTGGAGTTTCCCGGGATGGAGGTTAAATCCTGATGGATTTTGACCTCAAGGCAACGCTCCTGCATGTTCTTTTTTTTATTTTTTTATTTTTTCCTCTATGATTTGAGTCACTTGGCCAAACATATAATCAAGACTTCCCTTACCAAGAAGGGCTGCAGCAAGGACAGAGGGAGTAAAATATAGGCTTGGCATGTAATGGGAGCGTGTGAATGCGGGATGGGAAGTGCAAAGGGAAGGACAGGGAGGCAGGGACACGGTGTAAAAGCTGCACGGACATCGGGAGCCATTCCTCTGGCATGTGTATAATCAGAGGATAATATCCAGTTGGGAGGACGTGGGGCAGCATTTCCAGCAAAGGAGACAGCCAGTGCCTGGAGCTCCTCTGCATGTTTATTACATCACCATAATGATATAGAGGAATAAAAGAGAGGCGGAGGCTGGCGCAACGAGCGTGCGAGCGTCGCTGCTCCTGTGCGGAGCTGCTGGGAACGTGCCTGGCTCAGCTGGGCTTTGGAGAGGACATCAGAGGACTATTGAGGGTTTAGGAAAGCATGCCGGGAAAAAGATGTTTGAAAACCTGGCTGGGGTGAGCATCTCAGACCCACTGAGCGCCCCGAGGAGGGCGAGAGGGGTCTCCATCACAGCTGGATGGTGCTCACAGAAGGGAAAGGGTTGCTGGTGGTAAATCAGCCTTTCCCTGAGCCATCAGAAGTGGTGCCAGGGCTGGAAGCTGAACCCAGATAAAATCAGTGCTAATGGAAGGTGGAAATGTACAAGTCTGATACCTTCTAATGTAAAGACTGCTCAGGGAGGCAAAATGCTTCTGGGGGCATTTAGGCTGGGGCTTTTTCTCCAAGACTACTCTAATGCAATCAGGGAATTACAGGGTTGATGCAAAGATTATACAATTTAATTATCTAGCCTGTCTTATGCAAGAGGCCAGGGAAGATAACATTTCTGCCAGGCCTTTAATCAATGATTCAAAGCACTGAATGATTTGAGGCTCCCTCAGTTTTCAGGGGTCCTGCTGCAGGAAGTCTGAATTTCCCAGGGGAGGGAGCAGCTTCTTTTGGGAAATCCTGCATCTTCCAAGGTTTCTCCCTCTCTGCCCAGATGTTAGGCCACTGATAGTTGCTATTCACTTCTGAAAATGGTGTTCCCATCATTGCACCAAAATATGAACTCCAGATCTAGAAAACTTAAGCCCCTAGGAACCCTTAAATCTCCACTTTTTTTTTACAAAGACAATGACTTTCCTATAGTTTGGCTCTTCCATCCGAAGATTTCCCAGAGTGCTCTGTCCATAAATGAATCTTTTCACCTGAGGAAGACATCTATCAGCTTCCCCACCAGGGCCATTTCTCTTCTCGCTGTACTCCCAGCCATCTTGCTATTCTTTATCTACTTGTCTTTTTTTTTAACCTTTCCTTTCTATTACTGCTGAGGTGATGGCAATTCCCTGTAACAATATAATCCCATGTAATTTATCACAGTAAGCCTGTGCAATGGAGTCCCTGTTAACTCTAAAGAAAAATTTACAGGCAGGGAAAAACCAGTGTAAGCCATAGAGAACTTGCACAGCTAAAGGGCTGCTGAGGAAAAGCTCGCCTGCTGCTGATAATCAGGGCAATGTATCGCTGCTGTGGTCTACTCATAACCCTTGAAATGAGGTTTTAATTCCTAAAGTCTTGCACAAACAAAAGAGTTGCAGAGAAAGAGAGACTGGGGAGGGGGAGAGGAGCAGTGACCTTTGCAAGTGAACTCGTAAGGAAACAACAACGTGCCTCAGCCTTAGCCTGATTTTTTTTTTGTATTTTTTTTTTCCCTCAGAATGAATTTGGCTGTTGGAAACCCAGAAGCACTGGCTGTCAGACACCAGCCAGATCCTGCGTGCTTTGTTATTCCGGTGTTTGATCCCATATGAGGCCAAGTCACACTCAGATTTTAGATATGACAATTGGGTCTGGGTCCTGATTGCTCTGGACTGTATTTCTGGCTGGCACCCCAGAAAAATAGAAGGAGGAGGCCGAGGTGATGAGTAGGTTTAATCACTGGAGTAAACCTCATCTGCTTTGAGCCTGACATCCTTGTGCACGCACCACTTTCTCTGCAGGATCAACTTTGTCCAGGAGAGTACAGATTAAGTCACCCAGAAGGAATAACAACGAGGAATGAGGCCAGTTATCCCATATATTATGTGTATGATATATGTCATACACCATTCATGCAGTATCATGATGACCACTTTTCTTTTTAATGGTGATGATTCACGAAAACATAATTTTACAACCCCAGTGATTTCCCAACCTCTCTGTATCTTCCTCAGCTCCTTCCTGTGTTTTTCTCTTGCTCAGGGAAGTGTGCATAACTGTGGCAGGCTGAGGCTCCAATCTGGGGGTTGTTTTCCCATCATTTTGCTTTTGCCATCTCCCAAAAAGCCATTTATGTCTCCCTTGCTCCCTTTTGTCTGGGCTGCCTGTCATGAGCGCTGTTGCCCAACAATCCCCCCACCTCCTCAGCAGAAACCACCGTTTGCCACCATCGTTTTGGTGTGAAATCCCACACTTCTGGGAGCAAACAACAAAAAAAAACACCCAAGTTGCTGTCTCTGGCTCCAAACATTTTTCCCCCCATCAGCTCCCTGACTCCACAGAGAGCACTCCCATTTCAGCCCTCGCTGGAGCTCCTCGGGGTAAGATTGCAAGCGCCAGGGAAAGACACATGTTTCCCATTACATGCCTAAGTCTTCGCAGAGTCCTGGTGACAAGAGATCTTACAAAATAGCACTTGGTGGAAAGGGGCCACAGGTGGGGGAGGGACTTGCTGCTTGCAGGGGCAGAGTCACAGGAACCCCATTATGGATAAAATAGAAGGGATGGAGAGGGGATAATAGAAAAAAAAAAGTGGCAGGGGATTATTTCTTCAGAAATAAACAAAAATAATTGACTTAATAAAATGCTCTCCCAAGGTGGTCAGGTCTGGGAATATGTTGTTCACGGGATTTATTCAAATGCGTGCTATGTCATGGCAAGAAAAGAAAACACCCAACACCTCTGTTTATATAAATTACTTGATTTAACCCCAAAGTCATCCTCAGTGCTGCTCTCACACACTGCTGTCCTGCTCCCCCAGCCCTCGTGGAGCCCTCCCTTGTTTCCAGGGTTGTGTTACAATCCCATTTGTTTCTCCCTGTAAAACCAGATCATTACGTGGCTCTTCCCATCCCTGCTGCTCTGATAGAGTGCCCAATTTCACATTTGCTTATGACACACCATGATCCAAGCAATATAAATATCGTGGCTGGTCTGGTGTTAATCTTCTCGGTCCTGGCTGATGGGACAGCAATAGAAACTGCACTGCAGGTTATTCATAGCATCAGTTTCACTAATTTTTACTGAAATACATCCGTTCTTGAATGACATGTTTATTGGAACTTCTGCCGTCAAAGAGAGTTATTGTGGGCATGGCATTATATTCTGCAAGCCGCGGTTAAATGACAGACCTGGGCTGAGCTGGGTTTGAAAAGCCTATCTATAAAACCTCCTTCATGTGTCACCCAGGACAGGCTGGCTAAAGAGTTTACCAGCTTAATATATTAGCCTAATACATTAGCTCTTTGCCTAATATTAAAATAACAATAACTGCCAGAGGTACAAACGTTGCGGCCAAGCGGAGAGCGCTTGGAAAACGCAGCCCTCGAAGGGAGCGGGTCATCAGCCAAGAGAAATAAATTACCTTCAGCTCCCAGCACACCAGCTGTGCCTAAATCAGCTTAAACTTACACTGTCCACAGGCTGGCTTTATCTCCTCGGAAGCGGAGGAGGGTTGGCGGTGCTTGGCTGTCGAGGGCTTCTCTTTGCAGCCTCCTCTGGGGATGGCGATCACCTGCCAGGTCAGGAAGATTTGTCCCCCCATCCTCGGGTCTGCCAGTCCTATCTCCCAAGAAAATCTGGCTCCTCTTCTCTCTTCTGCCTCCCTGTCAGATCCTAGATGAGCTGGTGGTTGCTTTGCGTGACACTGCGCTCCGCTCCAGTTGTGGCACCGGTTCCCTGGGCAGCCGCTGGTGCTGCTGAGGTGGAATACCGGGAGCATTCTTTAGGGAAATGAAATCAACACCAAGATCCTCCTTCTTTGCTAGTTTATACAGCCTAAGCATGGGCTATCGTGGAGAACATGGTATTTAGATGGGCTTCATCGACCAAGGGGCTTTCCCACCGGGATGGTTTTACTCGGCGCATTAGCACCTCCATGCCAGATCCTCCTCCACCGGGGCCAAGCGGCCGCTCAGGATGGGGTTTGACTCCTCTCCCTGCCCTTGGGAGCCGTGGAAAGCAGAAAACAACGCACGCTCCAGGTCCGCTGGGGGCACGGGACTTGGCGAGGGTCGCACCAAACCCGGCGGAGACACAAATCTGTCCTGGGAGCCGCCGGCAAGCACAGCCCCGGCGCCCCAAAAATCGCCGCTCCTCCTCGCCATAAAACGCTCTGCTGCTTCTGCAGGACACGAGGGGGTTGCGCCTCCAGGTCAGGGTTTTCTCTGGAGTTTGTGAGTCTGCAACAGTTTGCGTTGCAGTGGGTTAGCTGGGGTTTTTTGGGTTTTTTTTGGGGGGGGGAAGAAAAAGCAAACCAATGCAAAGCACAGAGCTCTACGGAGCTAATTTGGGTTTTGTTGTGAACCTGCCTCTCCTCAAATGCAAAACTGGACGAAGAGAAACCAGCCTAGAAGAATTAAAGTTGCAAAGTGCGCCTTTGTGTGTAGAAGAAGTCGGGATGCCAGGCTTTCTCTTGTCCCTAATTTCCCTCTCTGCCTCCTCATTTCTTAGGGAATACCCTGTTCCAGTGAAGGAGGCCAGGACAACAATAGCAATAAAGCTTTCACAGAGTTGGTTCGGACAAATAAATGACATGTAGACTTGCAAAATTATGAGAAATTACTTCTTTCCATCTTTGCAATCTCAGTCCCTCGCTGACACCAAAATGTGAATCAAAAACTGAAATAACTCTTGCTGGGGATATTTTTGTCAGAACTTTGAACAGCTACAGGCAAAAGCCCAAAGATGGCTGCACGCAAAATACAAATCCCTTTATGCATTATAAACCACTCCAGACCAAGTACTGAAGAATTGCTCAGAAAGAATCAAGAGGTGTTTTTTTGGTGGTAGGGTGGGCTTTTTTCCCCCAAGAACACAACATTTCCTTATTTTAAAAATTTTCTATTTTTCCCAGACCTCAAATTTGGAGTGAGACTGGAGTTCTGATTAAAAGTGATGTGAAAGGAAAATGTTCAATTGGATAATGCACTATTAATGTTTTTCTTAAGGGTGTAATGCGGGGGACATTTTTACAGGCTTGTCTTTTTGGGTTTTACTCCCTTTTTTGCAACTCTATTGTTAGAGGGAGTGACAGCAGAAAGAGGCTGTGCACGGCTTAAATATGGACAGGAAATTTCCCACAGGAGGACAGGCAGAAAAACTTGCTGAGGCATCAAAACGTAGGCCCTGGTCTCTGGGAAGTGGATGTGAGACCAACACCTTTCAAAGCTCCCAGATAGGAAGGCAGTTCACGTCTTGTCCCACAACTGGTCACAATCCAAACACTGGGGGATCAAATAATTTTAAATACTTTTCCTTTTTCTTCTTCTTCTTTTTTTTTTTTTTTTTTTTTTTTTTTAATATCTGAAGCAGGAATGAAATTATTTTGGCTGGATGAACCAGACTTTTGTGAGCAGCCCAGTTCAGCTGTGCCAGTCTGGTGAGACCATGACCAGAAGTTTTGTGAGGGATGGGGAGATTTGGCCACAAATTCTGACACAGGTCTGGGGCTCCCACATCTCCATCAAAGGCTTTTGTGGCCAAATACACACACTTTTGGACCACAAAGCAGCTTGTGGTGCCAGGAAACCTTTCTTCAAGGGGAGGTCAGTTAGAAAGAGCTGGTTGTCATGAGATGTTTCTTTTGGAAGAAAACAAGAACAAAAAAAGGACAAAGCTGAAGCAGTTAATCCAGGACTTCCCATTTGTCTTCTCACCATTTGATTTTGAGCAGTCCATGCTAATCCACTTGAAAGAGTGGGTCAGCAGCTATGGTTTCTCCTTTGAATAAGGTCCCACAGAGCTCCTAATTGCTGCCACCCCCCTCACCTGACCCTGAGTTTGGGACAAACATGGTGTTTACCTTCCCTGCATCTCATTTTCCCTGCTGCTAATAAAGGGAAGCAATGACTGCTGCCCGCTTTGATGAAGTCTCCTGTGATCTACAAGTGAAAAATACAGTGTAAATGCAAGGAATGTAATTATTATTATCACCAAAGAAGCTGCCTGCTGACCTCAGAGCTGATTTATAGATTCATAATTGGTTTAGATCAAAATGGTGATGAGGCAGCAAGGCTAAACATGCCACTGCATTCCTGCTATGCCCAATCCAGTCTTGGGGGACAGTAAGTACTGATGTTAATCCATGTTTCAGGACGCTGTGACATCTTCACCGTCTTCTGAGCTTCAGGTGCTCCAGTGATGCCGGGATTTGGAAATTCCCAATCGACACTCAATTGTGTCACACATCAGGTCAGTTTTCAGCCTGTGTTTTGTCACAAGGAATTGTGTGCAGACCTCAGGAATGAGAGCCCAGTGCTATCTGACATTTACAGAGAGTGCTTGATTTCAGAGAGAGGCTGTGGATAGCAGCAGTGAAGAGCCCCTTCAAGCCCAGAAAACAGCTGCTGTTCAATATTATATAACCATTTTTGCTGCTCTGGAAAATGGTTGGTGAGGATTCAAAGGCTGCATCCAGTTAAAATTACAGGAGAAGCCCCCATAGGCCAAAAGCCAAATGGGAGTTTAGCTGTAATTATGGTTCAAACAACTCCTCTTAAGTAAAAAGTGTCCTTATTTAATGACGTGACACAGCATGGCTATAGGGGATTTGCTTTTCAGCAGTTTCTTTCCCCTACCTCTCATTTATTAAACTAATCTGGCCAGAAGGAGAACACAACACAACCATGGGGAGGGCTATAAATCTTCCTGCTCTGGAGCAGAACTCAGGCCCTAAGTAAAGGGAGGTTGGGAAGCCACTTCCTCCATCAACAGGTTGTTCCATAATTATCCTCTTCTGGGCTTTCCCCACCTTCCCCTGCAGCCTGTAAGCAGAGTCAGAGCCAAGATCCTGGGCAGAGTGGACACACCACCAGGCCCCCTCTTTCCCAAGGTTGAGCAATGCAGTGTCTGTTATCAGTGTCCTCAGGATCTTCCCACAGCTGAGACAAAAGGTCTGGGGTTATTTGTAGATGTCTGTAATTTGCAGGGTCCTCCCTTAGTCTGATTTGCTCTTAAATATAGGACTGGGAACTCCTGTGCAGAGTCGTCCCTCTCATTGCCCGATGTTTCCTGTGTACTGAGTGTGCTGTCAAAACAAATATTCCCCTGCCCCTGTTTATCACGTTCAAGTCTGGCATCTCATACTTCAGGCCCGGCTTCCTCCCAGCTGCTCATGATCACGATTGCCTGAGCAGGAGCTATTAAAGGCTTTTAGCAGCTCTTTCCCCCACCCAGGAAAATGAACCGGATAATTCAGTNTTGGTGAGAACTGTGGTTGGAAATCCACTTAGCCGCTGAGTAAGATCGGGATCAACCATCCTTAGCTTCCAGCCGTCCCCCTGTAGCCAAACTGGCTCCTGGCTGGTTTCCTTCGCAGATATTTAAAGACTATCACAGTATTTATCTCTCCTTCCTTTGCTATTTATGTGCTAGATCCTTGAGCTTTGTGTTCCAATGAGTTTTCATCCCTTTTCCCACGTTTCCTTTGCTCCCGAGGTTGTGGATGGAGGAGGAGACCCACGGAGAAGCCGTGAATTGCAGGACTGGCACTGCCACATCCTAAAACTTCTCCCAGGGTCCCACAAAATGTGGGGCTGGGGTTTCCCACTGCTCCACCCTGCAGACATGGGCTGTTTCCCACCGGAGCAGAACCCCCGTGATGGAAACCTACCGAGCTTAGGTTGAGGGGTTTTTCCTCCTTTAGGACCACAGGCTACGCTGGACACGTGAGATGCAAGGGGACAAACCTGACGATTTATCCACTAAGTCACACAGGCCCCTCGAACAGCCCTTAATGTGAAACATGTGCTGCTGGGCCGGGCAGCGAGCTCTCACTTCGGCTCAGCCCCACTTGCTCCAGCGCCGAGAGCCCTGGGACAAAGGGAGGTTTTTGGGTAAGGAAAGCAGCATTCCTGGAAATCCCGTTGCTGCAAGAACAAGCTCTTTCTGCTGCCACTTATTTTGACTCCGGCCTGAGTTATTTGCAGGAGATGAGGGATGCTTTGCTTGACCTTTATCAGACGGCGGTGGGTTTGCGCAGACTAAGCGTCGCATGATTCATGGGATTTATGGCAGCAGGGTATGGGTGCAGAGCGCAGGGCTCATGCTCAGGACTTGGGGTCTGCACGTAAAAGGTTGTTTAGCCCTCTTTTGCCCAGTTAGCGCCAGCTCCAGTTAAAATCTGAAAGAGCAGAGCGCCTGAATAACCTCTCAAAACACCACCGGCATCCGCTGAGATCTCTAGGTGCTTGGCAGATGCTACAACGGCAAACAAAGCGTGGAAACCGGAGCTGGGCGGCTTGTGTCACTGGAGGAGTCATTTTAACCCCATCGCTTCATTGTCGGAGTATTTGCTCCCACTTTACCTCCCTGCATGGCTCTAGGGAGAGGAAATGGGTCGTTACAACAAAAGCACCTTCCCCGGAGGCTTTAGCAGGGGGTGTACTCACCGCTGCTGGGCACCCCCTAAACCCCGAGGCTCGATTAGCGCAGCTCGAGGGGAGATGGAGACAGGTAATCCCTGCGGAGGCACCCAGCGGCTGTGCCAGGAGGATCGAGCTTTCCTGAGCCCAGGAGTGACACTGCAGGCGATGCCTCACCGGGTGGTGGTGAGCAAATGTACCTGCTGGCCGGAACACCAGCTCGCCACACTTTAAAGCAATTAATCTTCTTTTTTTCCTCGTACCACGTCTTGAAGCGCTGAAGGAAAGAGGGAAAAAAATGCGTTCCTTGACTGCTTTGAGGCTGTAAGTGGTGTTGGAGTCAAGGGCACTTCTTCTGTGCTAAGTGCCTGGAGCTATGCGGGGCTGCACTAGATGGGCAAATGTTTGCACAAAAAATGTTTAACATTTCCTAACGGGGATTGTTTGCCCATTCCCATTCCATGAAAAAAAAAAAAAAAGTTAATATTTTGATTTTCTGACTCAATTCAGAAGGAAAGCACACAGTGAAGTATTGGAATTTCTCAAGGGAAAACCCCAAACTCAAAACCACCTTAATAACGTGAGGAAAGGCCAGCAGAAACCCCAAGCATTTTTGGTAAGTAGAAACACCAGCAGATTGGGCTCCCCCTCACAATGTTACCTACGGTGACTGATAACGAGGATGGGGGGAAATGCCACAGGGGTGTCCCTTGAGGATACACTTCCCTTCTGACTCCTGCCACCCGCCCGTTTCCTGGAGAGCTCAAACCCACCCACCAAAGGTTTCCCATGGGTGGAGCAGGATGACTGCTTTACAGCCAAACCCACCTCCATGCCCCAACCTCAACCCACTCCTGTTCACCTTGGCACCTTAATTTTGCCTCTCTGTGTTCTTAAGCTCATTTTCTGTTCAATAACCCCCTTGATTGCCTGGCTTTTGTCTGTGAAAAGGTATATATTTCCCCTCCTAAAAAAAAATAAAGCACAACTGATGAGTGGACCTGAACCACCCAAAAAGGTCACCCCTCTACCACTGTGGGTGCCGGGGTAAGTGGAACCCTGCCCGTGCCATTTTTTCCCCCCCTTTGTCCACTCAAGCAAAAATAGCTGCTCATAAATACAACCAAATTGGGAGAAAACGTCCTGAGGCAAACTGGAAGCTCATTACAGGTCCTGTACGCTGGCAGTGTTTGTGTTAGGCTCCCATTAAAGCACAATGTGTATTTTTGGGAGGCTGGCTACAGGCAGGCTGCTCCCTCCAGAGCCTCTGGCTGCTTGCAGAGGTGCCAGCCTGTCGAAGGCTGTCCCGCTATGTGCTAATATCCTCTCCCAGTGAGGTCTGGCGGCTGGTTCATTAGTTTAAGCGCTAATCCACGCTGCCTCGGACTTGTTTGTATGGAGACCTGCTCTGCAAGAAAGCTGCTTTCCATGTCTTTCCCCCGAACAGTTAATCCACCTGCTCGGTGCCTAGCCCGGCTGCTTCTGCTTTCATTGCAAGATAAGACATGCATGGCTTAGTGCCTCCAGTAAATTGCCTTCTTTATTCAAATCTTCCTCCAACAGCTCAGCCAGGCAATTGTCTTCCTATTTTCATGCCAGTTCAGGCAGGGAGCAGGCACACAGTTATTTGAATATTTTGTCCATAATAAATAGAAGTGAAGATGTAACCCTGCGTTTAGCATCCCTCCCCTCAGCCTGGCAGCACGGGGTGGGTGGAAAGTGTCCTGCAGCCTTTCGTTCAGCTCACACTCACTGGTGCCTGTGCAGTTACTCACACTCAGCCCAGGGTGCTGCTCTGTGCTCACTGCAAGGTCACATCTGCGTTTGTCTCTGCTGGAACCTCAGCTGCAGTGCAAGAACTTAGCACAGAGGTAACTCCCTGTTCATTTGCAGCTCCTTTGGAAAGCTGAGGTGGTTAGGGACAGTTGTGTGTTTTAAGTTGCTTGTCAATTAAGTTGGGTGAGTTTTAAGGTGCTTGTCAATCCACACAGAACCTTCTTTCCATGACCTAGCCCTGCAGCTTCACATCACCCCAAGGAGTCACCTCCTCACTTCATTGATATTTTGCTAAATGCACCCTACCCTAACTCAAAGTGGCCCAGCTTACCTGCCTAGCAAGTGTCATACCTAGTTTATGCCAAATACTAAGTGATTTATCCCACCCCACACTAGCTTGGAAACGCTGCCCACCCTCAACACTGCTTGGTGAAACTCATCTTACACATTGGAAGTCATTAATGTTCACTTTCAAAAGTGGCTGCATCTCCCATGGGGAGGGTTATTTGCTGTTCAGGGGTACCCTGAGTTCAGAAGTACCCCCAGGTCTGGCAGACAAGGTGCCTGACTGAAGAAGACTGAAGGAAGGCAAATTCTGTCAATCCTTTATTCTCCCAGGGCCTGGAAGGTGGAGGGGTTAAGACCTGATAAGGAATCTCTCCTCTAGCACAGCATCAGATTAAATCTGACCTACAAGCAGAAGGTGCTCCTGCTTAATTGCTTGTACAAAGGAAAATTGGTCCCCAGCTGGTCTCTGCCCCACTGACTTTGTGTTAACTTGCAGCATTTCTTATGTTCTTGTAGGGGAAGCAAAAAAACCTAAGTTTTAAAGCGAGAAGCATTATTTGTGAGGAAACCCCATGAAAATTTAACCAGGGGATGCAGCACTGGGAAAATAGCAGAATTTAATAATAAAAAGCTTTTTTTTTCTTTCCTTTGATAAATAAAAGGAAAGGGATATGGGGCATGGGAACACAGAAGCAGTTATTAATGAAAACCAAGGGAAGTATTAACATATTTTTAACAGTGAGGCCAGTGAGCTGATGGGACAGCTGGCCAAGGGATGTGGTAAATCCCACTTAATCTGGCACCTTCACACTGAGCCTGGATTTCTTCCTAAAGGACTTGCAGTACCTTGGCCATAGGCTACAAAGCTGAATCTAAGAGCTGCTGGATGATTCCCGAGAGAGGGCTGGAGCATCATTAGTTTGTTGATGGGCAGTGTTGGTGACTCTTAGATGGGTGAGCTGGAACTGCTGCGTCCAACTGGCCCAGACCCCCCAGATCCATTCAAGCGGATGCTTAGGCTGGCCCTGCTAAAAAGAATTACCTCTCCTGAATTAAGCAGTGTTTTTTCAGCTGCAATCGTCTCATCATTTACAAGCAAAACTTTCATAGACTTTTTCTGGGTTTTATTGTTTTCCCATGGAAAGAAATACCTTGTAAAGAAAAAAAAAAAAATCCTCTTTTTTTTGTTTTAAATAAAAACTTCAACAGGCTTTTTCCTCCCTCCCCTAAGCCTTGGTAGTTATTCTTCCTTTAATTTAAGCAAGGCTTGTATCAGTTGACGTTATACTTGTGCTTACTTGACTTGAGGTAAACACGGCTAATCCTGCTTAAAAATGAACTAAGAATATCTACTCAGTTTAATGAAATGGATTAAAATTTTACCTCATATTAAACATTAACAACTTTTCTTGTTCAGACAAGCCCTGGGAGGCTGGAGCAGTGTTATTAGTTTGCCTTCAACATCACTAAAATTTCTTTGAAAATAAACAAATTACACACTTGTGCAGAAGGCAGATCCCTTTGAAAGGATGGTGTTCACAGGAGATCTGTCTCCCTTTCTTCTTTGGATAAAAAGAGTATTTCTTTTTTAGATTTTATTCTCTTTTTAACATTTTATTTTCTTTCTGAGTTCCTTATTGAAACAGCACTATTCCTTCTGTTCCATTCATGGTGTTTCTCCTGAGGAAGGATCAGCCTAGCAAGAATTAAATGTTCCTTTATTTAATTTATATCTCAGGCTGACCTCAGCTCAAATGCACTCACAACAACACCTGGAAATGGAGATGTCAAAGTGTGGTGGGAAAGCCCAGCTTTTCACACCAGCTCCTTCACAAATGGCTTTGTTTCAATTTATTCATTTTTCAGGTGGGAAGGAGAAGTCACGTTTTATTTCAAGTTCTGGTACATTTTGAATCATTTCAAAGACTTCAGGAGCGAGCCGAATCCACCACGATTCCCATTCATCCCGTCCGTGGACGTGTGTGCACACAGTTCGGCGTTTTGGTGGTTCTGCTCCTCAACTTTCTGCTGACACGTGGAAACGCTAAAGGACGTTTTTCTTAAATAACAGCCCGCTGCTCCTGCTGGTTATGAACCCTCTGCACGGAGTCAGATCAAACCCTGCTGAGTTCATGCCTTCGGACACCGCAGGTGCTCAGCCCTTCGCCACCAGCGCTGAGTTACGGGGCGGCCTCGCGCTTCACGTGTCCCAAAACGCAGCTCTGAGAGTCACCTGATGCCGAACTGGAGGGGGTAAATAAATAAAGAAAGAAATAAAGAAGCCAAGACGGTTATTTTCTGGGTTCAAGGCAGGAATTAAACGCTCCACGAGGCCACAGCACTAGGTGTTAAAAGCAGCGCTGCCTGCGAGGTGCCGCGCCGCGGTGGCACTCGGCGGCTCCGGCAGGGCAGGAACTCGCAGAACGAGACTTTCTAAGGAAACTGGGAGATGCTCCCGGTGACTTCGCTCCCTTCTAGCTACAGATAGGGTGAGGCGGGGATTCATCACAACCAGTCGGATCGTTATTACCCAAACACACGCACATAGGTGTAGTCTGTGCCCCGAGGAAATTGTAACTCGAGACAAGCTAACGCAGGCACTCCCGCGCCGGCTGGTGCCAGTGGGGGTGGCGTGCAAAGGTGATAATTGAAAGTTGTTGGGTTTTGGGGTTTGTTTGTGTGTCTTCCCCCCCCCCCCCAAGCTGAGTCAACAGGAGGTTGTTTTCTACCTTCTGCTTCCTCCAGTTGGAGGTGACAACTTCTGTTCGATTTTGCTGGGTAATCCAAGCAGCCGGGGCTGTGCCCGGAGCATCCCCTGGCACCCAGGGAAAAAGGGTAGGAAAGTCTGGAGGAGATGGGCAGTAGCTCCTGTCTGTGGGCATGTGGACCATGTTTACAGAAGCCAGGAGGCAAGTGATTCACTTCATTCCTAAAAATCTGAACCTCTGATCTGGTGTCCAGAGGAAAAGATAAACACAAGGGAGGAATCGCTTGAGAGGAGAATGGTGGATGAAGGTGGGGGTGAGTCAAGGGCAAAGATGGGGGGGAAAAACACAGCTGAAGTGGGGTGCTGGCGCCAGGGACAGCTGTGCTGCACCCCAGCCATGGATATGGGCTTGACACCAGCCCTCCTGTGCAGCAGGACCTCAGCCCCATACATCCTCTGGCTCCATGGATGAATGTTGGTTTTGGTGAAGAGCTGGGTGAAACCTTCGGACAACCAAGACAAGGCAGGCTTGGAGCATGAGAAAAACAGGTCTCTGCATGTGGGGCGAATCTCCTCCCTCTCCCTCCCTCGACTGAGAGCTTCATATCCGAAAATCATTGAGCAGAAGTACAACAGCTCCAGCCTATGCAGGCTGCCAAGGCATTCTTGCTGAGTGAAGCTGTTTAGGTGCACCGAGACACGGCCGGACCTGGGGCTTGCGTAAACCTCCCTTCCCCTGGAACAAAAGACCTGCTCCCATGGCAGTCAGGTGCACGCAGGAATCCCTGCCTTTGAAAACGTGTTCAACCGGTCTCTGTGCAAAAAAAGACAGGTTTGACCAGAACGTCCCCTTGTGCAGAGAGGCTCTGCCAGCCAGGCCCCAGCATCAAAGGCAGACAGCTGGGTGCTCCGCAGCCCCTGATTAGCATCAGCATGAGCAGAGCCCAGCGTTTGCAGCACTAAAGGCCACAACCAGCACCCGGGCTCCAGCAACACAATCTCGTTTGCATGAGTGCATCTGGGTTTGTACACCCGTCTGCCTCCCCAGGAGAGCTGCAGAGAGCGGCAGCATGCAAACCCCAGTGTCCTGGCTGCTCAGCATCCCAGCAGGAAGGACCAAGCAGCACAGCAGGGCAAGGTGCAAGCTCCAGCTGCACCTGCAGACACCGCAGAAAGTGGTGGCCTCAGGATCCCAGCGCTCATATGGATTTGGGTTTTTTTCCATTTCACCTATTTGTTTTCTCTTCCTTCCTGCCCCTCAGGAAGCAACAGCAGTAGATACATCCTGTCACCATACTCATGGTTTGTGGTACCTACAACTCTGCTCCTCTGGCTTTCACTTCTCTGTGGGGTTCCATTGGAACGCTCATTTAAAATCAGTCCTTATTCCTCCTGTAGCACTGGAACACTGCTCCTCTGTGCTTGACCGGCCCAGAGGTCTCCATGGACCTTGCCTTTTTCCATCCATGCTGCCAGAAATGATCACTTCTCTTAATCCCAGGCAATGCGTAGGGGTGAGCCCCAGCAAAGTTGCACCCTCCCACCCCCCCAGCTGTCGTGCAAAGCTGACCAGGATGGGATGGGATGGGACAGCACAGGAGAGGTGGGCAGGAAGCAGAGGAGGAAACAACCTTCCCTCAGCCACAAACAGGACTTGGCACTGCTGGTGCTCAACCCCACATTATAGAGTTCAGCCCTGTTGCCTTCCATAGGTTTATCCACAGCCTCTTCTCCCTCTCTCCAGGCTGACCCACACATCCTGAGTGTGATCCCATGACTCGCCAGCCCCACTGCCCTGCCCGGGCTCTTATCAACCTCCTGTGCCTCTTCCCCTCCGACCCTTCTCCAAGCCCTCCCCTTTCACCCAGACATCTGTATTCCCGTTTCTTTCCAAGTAGCTGGGGTTAACATGCAAGCAAACACTTTTCTCAGCCCAGTGCTTGCTGCTGGCTGGCTCTGCACATGGAGGGCTCCACAGGCAGACGGGGCAGTGTCTCCTTGTCCCGTGGGGGTTACTTAAACCCAGGCATTTTGGAGATAAACTGGGGATTAAGAGCCTGTCCTCACAGCCATTGCCCTGAAGCTGAAGTCTCACCTCTGCAACACACTCAACCCCTAAACACTCAGGCTCAGATTACACGTGGCACCATGAAAACTCCCTTTGCGCATGGGACAGGTGCAGGTTTACAAAGTTTTTCCACGCGTAATAAAATTTTACTCCTAATTAGGATAATAATAGCAAGTGCTAGCTCAGTTCTGCTGGCTTAATTTCCACCTGCTCTTTCTTTGCAGTTTGATGTGGTATTTGCTTCCTGTCATGCATTCTTGCATATTATTTCTGTGCCGTGTTATCTCGCTGATGTGGTTCACTCAAGGAGTGGTCGAAACGCGGCTCTGACCATGTGTCACCACCAACAAGTTCATTTGCCTCTGTAGGAGGAGGAAAATAATAATAAAAAAAAAAATAAAAAAAGAAAAAAATCCAGGCTGCCTCATAACTGTGTGCTGTGCACATGTGCCTCTCTGAGCACATGTTGTTGTGAGATTTTTTCTTCTTTACCCTTCCACCTACATTCGCAACCCAGCAAGCTGCAAGATTCTGGTTCAGCTGCCAAGTGCCTGCTTTTCATGGGAAAGGTGTTTGTGCAGAGTGTAGCTGGGAGCTCTCCTAGGCAGGGGCTGTCCAGGAAACCAGCAGCTGGGCAGTGACTCTTCAGACTTTATTATACCTCAGTATTTCTTTAAAGCTTCTAAGATTGTTAAAGAAAAAGGGATGCCTTCAGTAAAATGGGATTTGGTTTAAGACTGGACAGAGAAAAGACAAGATCAGTGCAAACCCTGAAGTGCCCCCAGTCAGGAGCTGGTGGGACCTCCCACCGAAAATAGCATCTGGTCCTTTTTATCCAGCTGCCCTCCTGTACCATCACATCCCCAAATGCCATCCAACATCCACATCTCACTTCCAATTGTCCCACTGGGCAAGGACCCTCTTTTTCTGGCAAGGAAAGGGCAACCCAAAGACAGAATGCAGCTTGCACCAGGATGTTTAGTTGTGTTATGAGCTTTTATTTAAAAAGCACATTTATACAGCAATAATTTCGCAGATACAAACTTCAATTTTGTATTCTACAAAAGTCTTTGAATATTCTTCTCTTTACAAAATGGAACATTACAAAAATACAGACAATTTAATATGTTTTTTTTATACAAATGTCTCTAATTGTAGTTATTTTCATTAAAATATTACTACCACAGAACTACAATATTTTAGTCGACTATAAAAAAATTAATTCAATGCTTTTTTAAGCAGCAAAATGTAAATAACACAGGTCAGGACACAGTTTATAGTGGATATATCTAAAATTGTTTCAGAAATAATATTTTACATAGTTAATTTTAAGGTTTTATACATTATTTATATAATATTTATAATATAAAAAAAAAAATCATAGCTTGCTATAAGTTGAAATGATAGGACGGATTCTGTGAGAAGGATGTGCAAATGGCCGTTCTGCGTGTCCTGCGGGATCCCTTTGCAAACATGCTTCGTGGAAGGGCTGCAAACCAAGCACCTGTGGCTTCTGGGCAAAAAAAAAAAAGAAAAATTCATCATCACACCCGAGAGAGGCACAGCTGATTCCCCACCGGAGTGACCCAGCGGAGCACAGGACCTGGTACTGCCACGGCGCACCCCGGGGTGCCCCAGGGAGGAGGAGGAGGAGGAGGAGAGGATGCACAAACCGACTGACAGCCAGGCCGGGACGTGCCGCCCAGCAGCCCGTCCCAAAACTGCAGAATAAAAGTTTCCCCGGGACTCAGCCCCGGGGTCGTAGTGCGAACGAAGTCTTCGGCAGAGCCGCCGCTCCCTTCGCGCAAACCGCCGGCTCCCGCGGGCGGGCGCACACACATCCCGCTGGGTCTTTTTCTGGGGGGGAAAGGGGATGGCTTGGAAGTGGAGGACGCTCTTTTCATTTAGGGGGGCTCGGGTGGGATGAGCCCTCGCCAGGGAGCGAGCGGGGAGGGAGAAATGTGGCTTCTCTGCACGGAGGAAGGAGCTCTCCGGCCTCACTGCGCGTCTCGGGGCCGCTCGTTGAAGGCGTGTAGCGTGAGCAGAGAGAACAGAGACCCTTCGGAGATCTTGGGCTGGGCAAGCTTCTTCTAAATTAAGTCACAGTATGGAAGAGAGGAGGCAAAAATAAACTAGGATCAAAAAGAGAAAAAAGCAACTCTTACAAACCAATCCCAGATCTTGACTCAGTGCTGTTGCTCATACATAGTGCTATACAATTTAGTCGTGAGTTGGTTTCTTTTTCTCGCAGGCATCGGAAATCTTCGTCGCCAGGAAAAAATCTAGGATGGCCAGCTTTCCAAAAATCCCTTAGTGTTCATTGGGCTAGGAACAATTTGGCATTCACTACAACATGAACACTCAAACCAATTGCACATCCAGAACTCCGGCACCTCTCTTTGTTTGTTCAGCTTTTTGTGTTGTGTGGTTTTTTTTTTTTCTTTCTCATTGTCGACTTTGCCTTAGTTGACCACCACCCTTTCATCCAAATGTCGCAAGTTGAAAAGACCACAGAGTAAGACTTTACTGGTCGGGCAAGAAAGTCTCTCCCTACATTCTACTGTCTGATGAGATTTGAGAGCAGCAGGTAGTTGCTGTCAGCAGTCACTTTTTCTTTTGAAAAAAAAAAAAANNNNAAAAAGTTTAAAATACAACACCCATCCAATTCCTCGAAGTTCTACACCATGTTGTGATGATTATTTCTCTCAATGATGTCCACAGGTGAAAGGATCTCCTTACGGATGGGAGGTGGAGGTACGCAAGTCTTTGTCTTGGGCTTGAAGAGATCTGAGACATAAAACACCTGCAGGAATAAGTGGAAAAGGCAAACTTAGCCACAGTGGGTGATGCTTTGTTCAAAAAGTTGGTTTACAGAATATATACACATCTTTAAGCTGCAAAATTAGCACTTTTTGAATGCCTGCCTGTAACAGCTGTGAAATCCCAAGCGCCTGCTACCACCTTTCTGTACAGCAGAGAGAAAGGCTCAGACCTCACAAAACTGTAAAAACATGAGAGGACAACTTAATTTCTCACTGCGTAATCACCGAGTGCAACACCCAGACCTCTGCTGAACGGGTTGAAAAGCCAGGAAACAGATCCACGGCCTGCACTCCAATAAAATAACAAAGGCCTCCAAAGGGCTGGCCTGACTCATCCTGAGTGGTTTCAGGGATCGAGTAGGTGTGAAACAATTCATTCAGCCAGACATCAGGTAGGCAGTTAAAAGCTTCCAAGTCAAAGCTGTGTTAACAGCTATCAGCAGTGAGTCAATGCCGAGGGATGCTCCTCACACCCCACCAAGACACCAGTACAGAGCTGGGGTCTGCTGGAAGCCAAAGGCTAAGGAGAGGAGGAGCTATTCCTGACTCCTTCTTCCTAAATATCCCGTGATGTAACCCCTCTCCCGGATGTGAAAAAGCCAGAGCCTGGCAATTTCGGAAGGTAGCAACACAATAAGAAACAAAGTGCTGGGAGGAAACTTCCACATCCTCCTTTGGCAGCGGCAGCACAAAGCTTATCAGTCCTCCCGGACTGGGGCACTTTCACCCTTGCCAAACCTCAACCCCGTGCCAGAAGGGAAAAGAGTCAGACAGCACAGATCCTCTGGATGGAGCAAGAAGTGGCAAGGATTCATCATTTTGTCACCTGGCACCACAGCCCCAAGCTTCCGTCCTGCCACCAACTGCCTCTGACAGCCCAAATTTGATGGCTCATCTCAGAAATCCTTAAACCCCAATAATCCGGACTAAAGCCATGGGTTTGCTGAGCTGAAATCCCAGGATGAGCAGCACATGGCTGTAGGAAATCAGTAGTACATTTGTTTTTTCTCCCACATGAAACAAATGCATCATTCAAGCACCCAGATAAATCAAGGGGAAAAATAATTCCAATGTGCTCAAAGAAATAATATTAGATTATGACTTCCAGGCTGGGTAACACAGGGAGTAAACAAAAGTTTGGCCTACCTGCATTCCCACATTTTCTAACTACCCAGAGCCTTGTGCAGCAGGTCAAACTGTCCTTGGAAATAACTTTTGCAAGCCTCTATCAGCACAGCAGATAAGGCTCAAGCTGGACAGACAGCGAAGCTGCTGTAAGCAGCAATTTACTCCTACAATTGAAACCAGGGATGAAGGAAGCTGAGCTGGCGTTGCTTTGTGGAAAAGCAGAGAAGGAGCTGATGTACAAAACAGTTCTCTTCTTGACGTATGTGTTGGTGTCTGGCTGGTTGTATAACAGAGCTGATAAAGTTTATTTACAGGGCACCCAAGTGGCAGCATTTCTATGTCTGGGTAAATAACAGGATCCAGCTGATGCTCCCGAGGATCACAGGCGGGAGTCTGGCCCCTTGCTACAGCATCCCAGTGTAAAACCACGTTGAACTGCTCCAGCACTGGTTTTCTTTTGGGTTGTTAACAACTGTAAACCCCCCATTTGTCCGGTTTGGTGCATTTCTGGTGCCATCTGGCTCATCTGTCTACCTCTTAGAGCTGGATTCAATCAAAAAGGTGTCCAACTTCTGCACCAAGATAGCCATGACAAATCAATTTATGGGAGGAGATTGCTGAGTGCAAGAAGCATCTGGGGATTGCTTTGAGTCTGGTCCTTATTTTTGACAGGAATGAGTTATGGGGGAGTGTCATCCTGGGTATTTTTGCTTTTACTGTGCTGCTTTTCAGGGTTTCATTCAGAGACTGGTTAAGAGGTTTCATTTCTCTTTAAACTGTATTTCACTTTAACATGGCTGGAGGTTATATAAACATTTATAGGAATCATGAAACGTGATCTTTGGGGGTTAAAAGTGTGTTAAATCCTCCTAATGCTTGAACTGTTTAGCACAAAAAAGGACCAATAAATGTGCTAAGTTTTTCACTTGGATTAGCTCCATTTCCTGTAGAAGGTGCTCTCCACCCATAAAGAAAACTTGATGGGAGAAGACTGAGAGCATTTTAAGCCAATATCTCACATTCCCACTTAACAATTCCTATTACTTTCCATCCTATTGAAGCAATTTCTAATCATACACGGAGAGGTTAAAACAACTCCTCTGAGCTAACCAGAGCAACACTGGAAGCAGCATGTCCTTCTGACATCTCCCCTTTTCCCTCTCCCTCAGATGAGACATAAACCACACAACACACAGCAAGCTGCCTACAAGGCGCATAGAAACTATTTCTATTTGAGAAATCCTCGTCATATTTCACCTTGGGTCCAAATCTGAATGTTTCATCAGCTGGAAGTGCTTGACACTAATGTCTTCTGCTTGTTATTTCAGGCACTGAAAGACAAACGTGTCTGCTGCAGCACGACCTGGGTTTAAGCTCGGGCAGCCTTCTCAGATGAAATCCACAATTGGTTTCTACTGAAAATTATGGCCTGATAACGGTGGTGTTTTTACATCCCTAGGCATCACCAGGGTGGACCCTGAAGGCTTTGCTGGGGGAAGGGGTGGCTGGGAGCCCCCAGGGTTGGAGGTGATGAGTCTCCAGGTCCCTCCCTCCGTTTCAGAGCAGCCCATGCAGGAGAGCTGGGCAAGAACCTCCAGGACATACCAGGAATTTCAGCCAACAGCTGCTAAACTGCTCCTTTAGTGCAAACTCTAGGGTGTTTCGGGATGACTCTTCCTCTTGTCCCTTGCTGCCACCTCCCAAAACGGAGGAAAGTCTGCCAGGCCCTACTAGGCAAAGACTCCCACCAGCAAAGCCAGGTTCCAGAGAACAGCACTCTGCTGGCTCTCTTCAGGCTGATGGAATGGGACAAGGGCTGGGTTCAAACCCTGCCCTGAGTCCTAAGCTGAAGCTGTTCCAGGTGACCGAGCCATTCCTGCAAAGCATTTGGACACAACTGCCCCTTCCACCAGCGGGCTGGGAGAGCAGCTCAGGCTGCCCCAGGCTCGCAGGCAAACCCGAGGGAAACTCCAGGCAGCTGCTTCCTATGACACAGGAAAACTATCCCAGCCTTGCCACAGCCTCCCCTTCCCAGCACAGCTTCCAACTGCCGGAGGGCTGGGAGGGGACAGCCAGGCCTGCTGCTCGTCCCAGCCAGGGAGCATCCGGACACCCATCCCAGGCATCCGGAGAGCCATTGTCCTTCTGGGACTGCTGCTGGGATCCAGGGATGGACTGCCTGGTCCCCTCTCCCCTTCCACATGGCTGTTATCCCACTTGCCAGCATGAAGACACACACTTCTCCCATGTGCCCCTCGGGAACTGCCAGCCCTGTGTGGGACATGGGCACCAGGCAGTGGCAAAACCCAACAGCTACTGCTCACAGAGTTAATAATGCTCCATGAAAACGTCCCAACAATGACATTTTTGTTTTAGCTTTGGAATATTATCAATGAGTAGGAAGTACATAAATAACCTATTTTCTCTCCCTGCAAAATGTAATACTGGTGAACTTAACTCCTTGTTCCAAAGGCCGATTTACTTTTAGAACAGTTAAAAAAAACCAAAACAAAAACACCACAAAAAGTGGTGAGCTGTTAAAATCTTACTTTCAGGAGTTCACACAGACACAGAAACCACCACAGCCCCCAGCTCCTTTGTGTCTGTCTGAGGCAGCTGCCTGACCTGGTGCTCCCCATCCTGCCAACTTAAAACATCTTCATGTGTCACTTCGAATTACAGGGCTGTGCAATCAGGTCGCTCTTTGGAGAGCAAGTGGCACGACAATCAGCCCAGCAGCTGAAGAGAAGTGGGCACAGCTTTTATTGGTTGTTTTCCATGAAAATCCACCAGCCATCAGTCAGCCTCCCCTCATCAGGCCGACACCAGCTTTTGGATGGACTGTGTGTGGAAGAGCCATAATCCCAAGCACTCTCTGCTCAGCTGCTGGTGGAAAACCTTGCTAATGAGCCTGAGACCAGCTGGAGAAGCCAAAGCTTCTGGTGGAGAGGGAAATACCCTCCCTTGACTGAACATCCTTCCAGTGCCCCGAGCTGCCTGGACCAAGCCTTTGGAGCGCAGCGCCTGCCACCCCATCCCCAGCTGTAACAGGGAATCACCTGAGCTCAACTTCTGGGTTGCAAAGGCACTGCTATTCCCACAGGACCTTCCCAGCACTGTTCCTGCCCCGTTCTCCACACTCACCACGCAGTAAGCCACCAGGGCTCCCTGTGCAAAGCCTGCCAGCACGTCGGTGGGGTGGTGCTTGTGGTCCGAGACGCGGGAGAGCCCGGTGTAGAACGCCATCATGATGAGGGTGAACTGCAGCAGGGGACGAAGCAGGCGGGCTCCCTTCCACGTGAATCTGGCCTGCAGATAGAACTGTGGGAAGAGAGGGAAACAAACAAACAAACAAACAAAAAAATTAACGTTGCGTTAATTTGCCCAAATTCGCCCAAACTGCAGCAGCGACTGCTCCCTGGGGGGTGGCTGTGGGGCATGCACGGCCCTGTGGCTCAAGGAGGGGAAGGTGGCAAAAAGGAAGGATGCTCCTTGCACCTGTGTGGCCTCTGGAGGGATTTTTAACCCCTGGAGGGGATGAGGACAGAGGTGGGTGGGCACAGCCCTTCCTCAGTGAGCCAGGACCAGGGCACTGGGACCCCCTGCACCCCAGCTCTGTGGCAGCCTCCACACAACACTGCATCCGAGTAAAAAAACTCCTCCCCAGCATTATTAATGCATAACAAAACCAAGGTCCTAAATCTGGGGTATTTAGGACTCTTTACCATCTCTCAGAGGAAAAAGAAGAGTCAATGCAGCATGCTAAACCTTCAGAGCCATCCCCAGAACTCCCAGACGTGGCCACAACCACCGACAATGTGCACAATGCCACCCTGCAACACTCCCATCATGTTCCCCAGCCCGAGCCCCGGGGTTTTCAGGGAAACAGAGAGCAGCTGCCCCACTGCACGGCCTGGGAATTCCCTCCCTGGGTGGGAACGACAAGCAGAGCCCCGGCTCAGCCCGAAAAGACGACGTTGGGGTGATGTCAAGCAGGCACTGCAGCCCTGCCGTGACTATCTCGGGCCCGTTTCCGCCGCGGCTGCCGGGCACGGCCGGTTCCTGTGGGAACCGGGAAGCAGGGCGGGAAGAGGGGGCAGGAAAACAGCAACTCCTGGCGTGGATGAGCGCAGGGAGGAAGGCTGTGGGAAGGGAGGGACGCCGCAGCAGGCCCCAGGCTTGGGGAGCAGTGAGGTTCCGCGGGTGTGGAAGCGTGTGGCAAATGCTGCTCCGCTCCTGCAGCCCAGCCCCGCTGCCCGCGGGCTCAGCCCGGCAGCTCTGCTCTGCCTGCTCCGAAATGAAGCCCTGGATTCAGGCCCAGTGTCCTTCGATGGGCTCTGCTACAGCAGAGGGTTGCAAAGGGGTTTACTCCCCGTTTATGATCCCTTTTACACACCCAGAGCAGTTTGCGCCGCCTTGATATGAAAGGGAATGAAGCTCTCAGTGGGTTCTCTGAAACCACAAAGAACTTAATGACAACATAAAAGCATGAAATGACCTATAAGAGCAGAACTAATAGGGAAGCTGATAAGGGGGAAGCATCATTTTGGCCAATTTAGTGTGTTTGGCTGTCGCATAAACACTGTATCTACCCCTTTTTGGAAAGAGCACACACTGGGCTCTTCAGAAGAAATGAAACATCACATCGTCTGAGTGAAGCAGATGCTCCAAATTATCCAGATTGTTAGCCAATTAACATGGAAGGGAGCAAAACAACTCAGTGCTGGCTAATGCACATGGTGATGTTGGGGAATATATCTGCAAACCAGCCTGGCCTGGGAACGGAGTCACTGCCCCATGGAGCACATCCCACACCTCACACCACGGTCCCTTCCATCCCAAACCATTCCATGGCTCTATTTTCATGTTCAAGGGCCTCAACTCAGCCCAGGTGACAGTAGAAAACAGGTTCCAGTGTGCTGCTGCTGCTGCAGAGCAAAAATATCTCCAAGTATTATATATTGTACACCATCACTGTCAGTTCTACCAGGAAGACTTGAAACCTGATGTCTTATTTTAATCTTCTGTCTTTGTCCCATCAAATCCCTTAAGAAGGAAATTTGCTGCTGTATAATCTGACATTTGCCACTTTTGCACAGTCTGGACATGTTGTCAAATCATTCCATCCAACAAGCCTGGACTAACAAACACATCTAGAGGTGAGGGTGCAAAGTATCAATTAAAAATTAGCAATAAAAAGCAAAAAACAAGTTTGAAGACACAATAAAGTAGGCACTTCCGGGGCTGAACTGTGTCCCTCACATGCAATCTTTAGCCCTGGAAAAAGCAGTGTGGTGCCACATGGGGTGTGCTGGGTTTTCCCCAAGTCCCCAGCACCCAACTCACACCCAGACCTGCATATCTTGGAGGACTAAAACCCACCTGAGCAGGTGCCCCTCAGACACTGCAACACCAGTGTGAGGAGCTCAAATGAGTTCCTTTTACTGCCACAATAAAGGGCATGGAAAAACTGCTCCTTTTGAATTGCCCATTCATAAGGACAAAAAAAGAGGATAACAGCACTCTTCATATTCCACAGGTATTTTATGAGCATGCAGTGTTACAAAAGCTGCCCTCAAACACCAGGATCCCCTAAATACTTTCAAGGTAAGACCTGGGGTGCTCCAAACTTTGCCTTCAGTATGAAAGAAAAACCCAGTTAATAGGACAAGGTCAAAAAGTGAAAGTAGAATTTAGGGGCTGAAAGGATCAGAATTTCCCTAAAGCAGGAATTAGTGCTATTACCAAGAAATGGGAAGTTCCTGGAAATTTATCTGAAAATCTGCTTAAGAAGGTGGTTTTGTTGTTTTGGTGGGGTTTTTTTGTTTGTTTGTTTGTTTTTTTCCTCCTGGGAGCAAATCTGAAATGCTGCCTGCTACAGACTGACAGATTTGGATGGGAATGTGGAGCTGGAATGGAGAGGGGGTGGAAGAGCAAGACCACAACCGGGGTTATTTCCACCACAGATCATCACAGGGCAGCGAAAACCAGGAGCACCAACAGGAGCAAGGGTGGGTGAAGTGGGATCACACAGAGTGGGAGTTACTTGGAGCTCCCATCCGCTGTCTCCTGGCAGAGGCTGAGTTACCACAAAGCAGATGAGGGACGTCACAGCACTCTTCCTGTGCCAGGGGACTTCCACAGAGCTGCTGGGGACAGCCCACAGCCACACACAGCCCCTGGGCAAACCCAGGAGGAGCTGGCAGGGCACACGGGCTCAGAGCATCACCTGCAGCCTCCCGGGGCTTTCTGCTCTCCAGAAATCATGTGCCTTCACAGTCTCCCCGCCACAGGGCTGGACTCCATCAACCCTTAGTCACACCTAAACTTTCCTTCTGGGAAACAGCTGGGCTTGTTCCTGGCTGTCTGACCCGAAGTGACCTCCTTCTCCAGCCCCATCTGCAAGCAGAGTGGTACCCAAAGTGCTACAGGGCCAAAACCTCTCCAGCCCAAACTCATCCCAGTGTAATGTACTGCCCTGGCTGGACAAAGCCAGCTGGAGGATGGGGAATGCAGAATTTGGGTTTTAGCATCAAGCTGGCCAGAAGGGAAGGACAGGAGATGGGCTGCCCTCTTCCCTGCCTTTGCTGAGTGCACAGCCCCCACTCACCCCACCAGAAACAGCCCCATCAGCTCCGCAGCTCAGTTCAGAGCCCAGCCTTGGCCTCTAATGTAATTCCATTTTACTCTCTTCCTTAGGTCACCACTCAACTCCAAGTCCACAACCACCACAGAGGTTCCCTCACAAGGGCACATCACTGGCTCAGCTGTTCCAGGGCACTTTCTCCACCCTTCAGCAAGGAGCTCCAGGGAGAAGCCTCATACTTCCCCTGACACATAAACCCAGCACCATCTCTCATTTTCCATTTACATCACTAGAACACACCACAACCCATTCTGAAGTCTCCTGCCTCACCCACTGACACATATTAAATACAGAAGGTTTGCCTGCATTTTATCCAGAATCAGCCAACGTTGCTAAGGGATATTAATTCAGCTTTTCTGGTATTTAAGTTCAGCTTTTCTGCACCCTTCATGTGATTTCAGGCAACTTGATGCTGCAGATAAATCAGCATTACGGTCTCACATGCTCGAGGGGAGCGGAAAGCATCCACTGCTCCCTGCAAAGACTCCCCCACATCCACAGAAACAAAACAAAGAGGTGTGGGCCATCTCCAGAGGGCTGCATGGAATAAGCTGTTCCATACCTCCTCTTTCCTCAGCCTGCTATAAATACGTATTACAGCTCGCGCAGCCAAGGAGTAACAAAGCAAGGAAAATTAGGACAAAGAGGATTACCCAAGAGTTATTTCCCCTTTTAAATTTTTTTATACAAAGGCCTGATGTTAATTGAGTGTTCCTGGTGACAAGAAGGCTGCGAGAAACTTAGCCCCAAAGTCTAAGCATTTAGAACTAAATCCCAGGGGATTTTACTGTGTTGCAAGTGTCTCTCCCTGGGACTTTTCCCTCAAAGCCCTCCAGGGCTTGGCATCTACCAGTGTTTTCCTGCTAGGAGCCCATGGATAGCACAGGGCTCTGCTGCTGTGCCAGGAAATGGGGAAGCTGTGGTCACTCACCCCCTGTTCACCAAATATCTGGACAAATCCAGCCCCATGCTGCAGGCAAAGCCCTGTGGGATGCGTGGGAATCCATGGATCTTTTAATAGACTGACTGGAATTTTCTGGCACCCATCTCCACCAGGTGAAGCAAACTCGAAAACATTTTAATTCAGAATGGGCTCCGAGAATGAAGCCAGGGAACGCCAGGAAAGACGGGAAGTGACTTATCCTTGAAATATGAAGTATTGTTCAATCAGGAACATGGCTGATCTGCCAGGCCTCTGCAGGACACGCTCAGCCCCACAGACACCCCACTCTGCAGAAGCTCCTGGCACACTCCTGCTACCCAAAGCGCAGGCAGCAACCTGCTGCAGCACAGCCCTCACTTCCCAGGAACAGAGGAAGTTCGTACTGGTTGAGATGAATCCCTGATTAAATCCATCAAACACAGCACCTGCAGGCACTGGCACAGTGGGTGCCACATTTCTAACCAGGCTTTCAAAACCCCAACTCATTCATTGAGGTGGGCCAGACAGCGGGGTTTATCTTGCATCAAGTAAAATCCCTCTGGCTTACTATAATCTCTTTTTTCTTGCAAATTATTTTTTGATATTATCAGCCTCTCCAATGTGTCAGATTTTCTGCTTCCCTTTTTCTATGAGATTTCTCTGTCAGACTCTGGCAGTGACCAGGGAGCTGGAGTGATGGAGAGCAGGGTGCTTCTAGACAAGCTGGAATCACAGGATCATTTAGGTGGAAATGAGCCTTAAGACTGTTGCCTCACCTGTCTTGTCTCAAGTTGCCTTTTTCTCCTTTCAATTTATCACCAAACACTTGATGTAATTTTTCCTGACTTCTTAAGGCACAAGGCAACTGGACAGCTGGTCAGGCAGAGTCTGCTACCAGCCATATCACAGTTTTGGGACAAGGTAAAAATTAAAAATAAAGTAATTTTAAAGGAATTTTCCCCTCCATAGAGAGGGTTAAGTGGAGCAGCCTGTTGTCCTGGGTCAGGGAGTGTTGGGCAAAGTCTTGTGAGTGCTGACAGCTCAAGTGCTCCCATGTGGGGACAGGGAAGGGCAGCAAAGAGAGACCAGAGGCACCTCTGTGCTCTGAAGCATCACATTGGAGCTAAACACCACTTCTAAAGCCTGCTGCAAAGTTAAAAAGAACATCAAGCAGCAGGCCTTGGTGCAAAGCAGCAATGGAAAATGAGCCATACAGGTTTTCTGGGCTTCCTGTGGGCACCTGAAACACACTCTGAAGTTTTGGAGTCTCTGTCACCAGTGCACCAAGCTCTGTACCCCCATTTGTTCCTCACTTGCTCCAAAAGTGCTGGATTTTCAGAAAAACACATAAAAAAAGAAAGTTTTTCCAGCAACCTGCAGAAAATGGGTCAAGCCCTGGCAGAGAAACCATCACCATCTTAATTGGGACTTGCCCAGATGCTGGGCTTGAAAATATCTCAGGGCTGACTTATCTGACTGCCCACAGACCTCCCCAGGAATAAAAGACTGCCCGTGTGGGTGACAGCTTCCAAACTCAGCTCAGAAAGTTTTATGATGGGCTGAGCCTCCTGTGAAGCATCACCAAGGCAGCTCCTCATTGTGATATGGCTGGGAGGAAACGGCCAAAAGGTTCGCCGAAGAAATTCAAAAGTTTTCCAAGAACAAAAATAAGAGGGAAAACAAAGAAAGAATTTAATATGCCGCCCACAACTGCCTGGAAAGCTCAGTGATTCAGTTACAGGAGTTGCTCACAGGGAGGGGGATCCAAGGCTGAAAAGGCAGGAGGGAGCAGTGGTCACTTATCTTTCCAGAGGGTGAGGGATGGGGAGAACACTGCTCATAGATAAAAGCTCATGTTTCATGTTTTTATCAGCGCAGTGCTGTTCCTCTGCTTGCAAGTCCGAGATTACCAGGGATGGAGGAGGAGCACAAATCTTAAAAGCAACACAAAACTTGATCTTTTATGAAACGAGTAACTTATAAAAAAAGGAAAACCAGACCCAAATCCCTCTGAGCACCCCCCAGAAGGGCGTGTGTGTGTGTCCAGCCCGTGCGGGCAGCGCTGCCTCCCGCAGTCCCAGCAGGAAGCACCTTGGCAGCCACCCCGGCCCCAGCCCAGCGCAGGAAGGGCAGAGCCATTTCTCACTGACAGAGGAAAACAAGTCCCAGCCCTCCCTCCCCTCCGGAACCAGGCGGGCAGAGGCTGCTCCACCTGCTCTGCTGGCACGTTTCGGGACCAGGCATCACCTCCTGACACGGCCACGGCAGCGCATCCTCCCCCTCCATCCACGAAACATTTTGGCTCGCCCCAAACTCTCCTCGGTGCAAACCACAACGTGGGGTGAACAAAACTGCACAGGCCGTCCACAAATTTAGTAGGATTTGGATTTAATTGCCACCTTGGCCACATCCCAAAGCTGCACACACAGCTCAGCTACCATGCCAGGATTCTCCATCCTAAGTAACACCACAGCAGCTGAGAGTGGATCTTCCCACCAACAGCTCAGACTCTTCTTTTTCAACCAGCTTTCCATGCCCAACGCTCATCCTGCCATTACTGCTATGGAATGTGGGACGAGGGGACAGGGGATCAGTCAGCTCAGCGAGGTCACTTACCACCAAATACAGCATGGTGTACAGGGAGAAGGACGCGTGCCCGGAGAAGAAGGATTTCCTGCAAAACAAAGCAGGAGCTCAGAAACAGCCGGTATAATCCTCAATATTGTAATTCTCCCTGTAATATGGTGATTTGCCTGTGGCATCTGAGGGTGCCAGACCAGAGGGACTCACAACCCCCAATTCTTTGGGTTATAAAACCCCCATTATCCGCCCTGCTTGCTGGTGAGGCAGAAAGCGAACGGATGGACAGGATGCTTGCATTGTTTGTCCCTTCCTGGCCTACTCATGGGACAGCAGTTATTTCCAGGATAACCCAATAACTCCTCATCTTGCCTCAAATAACCGGGAAACCCTAAAGAAATGAGAGCAACTTCTCCAGTTGCTGCACTGCAGCATGAGGAATGTGCCCCTGGAAAAGTCAAAGCTGGGCATCTGATGGATGTGATAGAGCTCCAAGGGGAGGCACTGGCAGCCCTACCCGTGTGGTGGAGTCTTTCCTGAGGAGAAGCTCTGCTCTGCCACACGGGACAGCTCAGGCTGCTCACCATGAGCTCAGCTCGGGGGGTGAATTCCCACACAGAGCAGCAGCTCGGGGAAACAATAGTGTAGGAGTAAAGAGAAAGGAAAAGAAGTATTATTCAGCTGAGTGCCACACTTCCCAAGGGAAACCGCTGCTCACTGGGATTTATGGCCTTCACAGAAAAAGCAGCATTTCATAGAACCCTAGGATGGTTTGTGCTGCAAGGGACATCAAAGACCAACTCATTCCAGCCCCGTGCTATGGGTAGGGACAGCTTTCACTACACCAGGTTGTTTAGATCCCCATCTAAGATGGTTTTCTAGGGATGGGGCATCCATCCACAGTGTCTCTGGGCAACCTGTTCTAGTGTTTCACCACCCTCACAGGGAAGAATTTCATCCTAATATCCAAACTAACCCCACACTCAGTTTCAGCTTCGAATCCTCTACTGCTGACAGAGAAACCCCTGGCACATTTAGTGGCAGCCCCCCTTGGCTTCGGTGCCACGGCTGCTCTCACCTGGCTTCCTGCACCCTGCTGTCACTTCCCCTGCAGGTGTAGTTCTGGATGTAAACTCCCTTGGCGCAGTTGATGGTGGAGAAATCCAAGTCACAAACCGCCAGGAAATGCGGCCGCAAGCGCCCGACGGACACTTTGGCAATGTCTGTGAAGGACTGGCTGATTGCACAGCCGAAAACAAAGCAGCCCACTTGCTTGTAGAGAGCTGCCACGTAGGGGTTCTGGATGAAGGAGCGGGATTTCTCCTTCAGGTAGTGGATGCGGTAGAGCTCTCCCGTTATAATCTGCGAGGGGAGCACAAGAGAGAGGTCAGAGAGCAGGAAAAGCGCTGTGTGCAAAACCAGGGGTGGGTGTGAACGCAGGGCTGAGACAGCTCTGGGAGCTCAAACCAGGAATCTGCTTCTGTAGCGAGGAAGGAGAAGCCGTGGCCCAGTGTCTCTCCATCCTCTCACTCTTCCCCCCCCAGTATTCAGCATGTTGTTTACGGAAAATTCCAATAAGCAAAACAAAAGAGTAAATTTTGGGTTAGCACACTGGCATATCTTTACGAAGGTGAAATAACACCCCAGCATAGTGGGAAAAGAAAATTGACAAAAACCAGATAAAGAATTAGTGTGTGTTGGGAAGGAGAGGCCAGACCCACTACTCTCTTATCAAACTGATTTTGGAGCAAAATAAACCCATAGCCTGCTTATCTTCGTCTCTTAAAATCATTAACACAGCAAGGGGAGAAACAGAAAGCCCCAAATTTTTCAGATTCTGGCCCAAAACTTGCTGCCAGCAGACCCAATTCAGACCTTTCAAGGCCTCCAAAACGTCCAGCTATTCTGGGGCATTTCAAGGGGTCTTGCTATCACACAGCAGCAGATCATGTTTTTCTTGTGTCAGGGGTGCTGAGGTTTGACAATATCACCATAAATCACTGTCAGGGAGCAGAGGATCCAGCTTCTCACACTCATTACTCTTAAGAGGCAGGTTAATGAAAATCAGGCTGTGAAATGAAGTCCAAATGTCTCACCTCTCCAAAGAGCCAAAGGTTTAAATTGTTCCCCGCCACGCTACACACCTACGTTTTAAGCTCCAGATTTACAGCTTTAGGATTTCATTCATTACTCTAAATGTTTTTATACCTGAGTAATAAATTGAGGCAGAGGTTTTGTTTTCTTTCTTTTTGGATGCCCCCTTGTCCCTGCCTCTCTGTAGTCACGGGGACTGTGATATGTAAAATTAACTGTCAGGAAAAATGCCTTCATGTTAATCCCTTTCTGGAGCAGCCAGCAATATTCCTCCCAGTGTGGCAGCCTGCCAGCCATAAGCAGGAGACGAGGCTCCCCTGCCTACCTTTTTTAAAAGCTTGGCACAACCTTTGGAAACTAATAAACTGGAAAAGTATGGCAATTAGACTAAGAAGAGTTGAAGCTGTATCACTGTTTGAACTCACTCGCACCAGGGCTTGAATAAACAAAGGTTGACCTAAGGCAGCTGAAATTGCAGCTAAGCAGGCTTTATCAAAGGAGATACAACTGTAATAACAGAAAATAAATGCCAGGCTCTGCTACCATGCACAGAAATTCTTTAAGTGGCTGCACCACCATTTGGGGTTTACACGTCACAGCTGAGATTTCCTCTTGGAAATCTGGTAGTGACCAAGGCTTGTTTAGGGAGCTGCATCATTCTAATCCTCACAGACTCCAAAGACCATGGTTTATCTCCATTTTGAACCACTTTCCAGAACAAGCTGCCAGTCAGGAAATCTACTGGCACGAGGCCTGCAGAGGGATGTTGTCCTGGATGGACACAGAGGCTCCTGCACAAGGGCAGGTCCACTCCCAAAAGCTTAAATTCACAAAAAGGGGAGCTCTGAGGCTCAAAACTCATGGCTTTCAAGAGGGAAGACCAGACAAATTAAGGATGATATCTGATACTGGGAGATGTGTTATTACTGCAAACTCACAAACAGATCCATGCAAACCTGAGGCTCTTAGCCTGGGGAAAGGCATGTGACCATTTTAAACAGGGACCAACAATAGTCTGGGGATTAATATTTTTCTCTCACCGTTGGTGGTCTGGGTAATTGCACACATGTAGCAGATTGTAAATTGGAGCCTTCATTCCCTCACTAAAATGCTGCTGGGTACCCAGGAACCCTCTCCAGTTAGTGAAAGCCATGGATCAACTTAATGAGAAGCTAAAAATTGGGTAAACTTGGTTTTTTGGCAGTGCTGTCCCAGATAAAGCAGGACGGTGAAAAACTAATGCAGCACAGATGTGCACAGACTGGAAGGACACCCTGAAAAGAAAACAAGTTTTAAAGATATCAAGCTCTTCCCATGCCTTGCACTCCTGGCAAGCCATCCACACAGGACATGTGTCATTCCCAGGTGATGGGCACAATTCCCTGGCACACATATTTTATAAAGTTGGTCACTAGAGAGAAGCCAACAGCAAACTTTTCTGTCTGTGAATGCCTTTTGCAGACTTTCAGTTATCAAGTCTATTTTATTGTTATTATAAGGTATCACCAGCAATCCAATTAGCCTGTTAATTACTTCCAGAGATTTTCTGGCCACTTGCTTTTGGTGTAGCATTCTCTGTGCTAATCACATTGCAGCATAACACCTTCAACTGTAAAACAGCCAGCTAATCCAGGTGTGTAACTCAGATCACCTAGCAAACTAATTTTATTGGGAATTTTTCATAGCTCTTCAAGAACTATCAGGTGTGGGGACACAGTACCACAGCAGTGGTGCCCCTACAAGGCTCAGGAAGAGGACAGTCACCTTCCCCTGGCCATCCAAGGGACCACCAGCATCACATCAATCACCTCCTTCTAGCACGAAGAGCAGTCAGGAGAGAGGTGAGAGTGCACAGCCCAGGGGCACGAGCCTCTCCAGTGTCATCTGCATGGAAATTTCCCTGAAGTCAGTAAATACACAGATATTAAAACCAAATGCAGATCCTCTCCCATCCTGATGGAAGCAAAGGTCTCGCCTCTGCCGTTTACTTAACAAACTCTCTGGGTGTCCTCAAGCCACTTAAAACATGACCTGGACCTTTTTACCCCAGGCTAGACTGCCTGTGACGCCACGTAAAGCGAGGGCATGAAATTTTGGCTGCTCCATCCCAAAAGCCAGCTCCCTGGAAGTCCTCATAACCACTGCCCTGCCTTCCAAAGGCAAACGATGTGAGCGAAAGGAGCGGAGTCAGTGCTCTGTGGATTTGGAAGGAATTCCTATTATGCTACAGTAATTCTGGTATCTGGGTTACATCTGAAAAAGGAGGTCAGGCTGACTTGAATTTTCCATGCAGGCTGCCATAGCAAAGAAATCTGTTGCTTCAGTTCCTCGTTAGCCATTTGTGTCACTCAACAGCAAATAACTGAGCTTTTGAATTTACCTTATTAAGTTACATTTGTTGTGGGCACAGTGAAACCAGGGCAGAAACATCCAATTCTTTGGGGATTTTCTTTCTCTTTTAATTGACCTGCTATTTCGTGGTACAGAGTTGATGGATCACACAGGCAGCTGATTAGGTTTCCAGTTTCTGTTCCAACTCCTGTATTTGCCACTGCCTCATTAGGGATCAGAAGCACACTCTGCATGGAGCTGGCGTGCCGATAGCTCCGGCAGTAATGCGAAAATGAGAGGCTTTTTCATTTCATTTTTATGGCTTTTCCACACTCAGGGGTAATTCACCTGCAGGGTGAAATTCTGCTGTGTTTATAGAATTGTGGGCCCAGCACCTTTTGGGCTTGTTTTGGGGAAAGAGAGGGCAGAGGGACAGGGCAATTTTGGGGACCTGCTTTGCTGAGTGCGTGTATGTGGTCAGGGAATGATGGAGAGATGAGAAAATAATGGAGATATTCACATCACAAAGCAGCAAGGCTGAGGATGGGGTATTACCAAAGCAGGCACTGTGCCATCCTAAAATATCTATTGCCCGTGACATTCCATCTGTAAGGAAAGGCGAAAGGGGAACAAGTGCTCCTGACCTCTCCATCTCCATCCCTCCCAGCTGAAGGAGCAACAGGAAGGTGGCACCTCTGGGAAAGCACCTGAGCTGTTCTGGAAGCAGGTGAGAAGGAAAATGTAGGTACTTTTCACAGGGGAATTTCATCTTAGCTGGAGGTGTTTAAGCAACAACCCGGAGACAGCTCTTGTCTTCTGCCCCAGACCAGGCACATGTGGGCATCAGGAGGCTCAACTCATTGGCTGAGTTCAGGTTTTTGGATGACAAATAAAGCTCTTGCCATGCAATCACCTCCCAGCACAGCTCTAGAAAAACTGGCAGAAGGAAAATGAAGAGGCATTGGGAAGGTGGGATATTAACTACATTTTACAGTGAGGACTCTGGGAATATACTCCCTGTGGAAGGTTTTAATTGTCTTTTAAAAACAGCTGTAATATGCAATCTCCTAGAAACCTAATACTAACCTGTTAAATTTCCCAGGCACTGGTTAGCTGAAAAGATGTATCCTTTCTTTGTTTTTTAAACCTTATAAAATAGGCAAATACCATGGGTTATTTGAATAGGGACAAACCATGCCAAGTCTCTACTGACACTCAAGTGGTTTTGCCTCTACTCTGAACTCCTACTGGAGGGTGAAGAAGTTCTTGTGAAGCTCACAGACTTGCCCAAACAGCTTTGGGCCTGTTTGCAGGCTTCAAGAGTAATCTCACTGCTCTCATTACAAGCTTTCATTTGTAAATGTTCGCAACTCCTCGCTTACAAAAGTCAAACAATGACACAGGAGATGTGCACCCCTAGGTATGCTAGGTATCGCGGCAGCATTAGCAGGACAAAGAGGTGCCAAAAAACCCCTCCCGGGACAGAGGAGGAGGTTCTGGAGGTGGGACTTACCGCGAGGATGGCGATGAGGATGCCCGCAGCACAGAGCACAGCGTCGTTGATGGTTTCCACGTTCTTCTGCGGGTACCTGATGCTGTCGTCGTCGCAGTAGAAGCCCCTCTGGTAGGGTTGGATTGTGCTTGTCTCGATGATGAGGAAGGGCAACCCGGCTACAAAGAAGGGGAGACAACAACCAAACCCATCAGCAATACAGGCAAAAGCAAGCAGCTCAGAAAAAATCCCCCAAGGTTCAACCAGACACCCCCTTGCAAACCACGTTCATCACCGTTCCTGGTGCTTTTCTTTCCATATCGCTATCTTTGCAAAGGGAATAACATTGGGATTTGTTTTTCCAAGCTGGTCTTGCAGGGGAAAAGCATCTCCTCTGTTATGGTTATCAGATGTCTGCGCAGCCTGGTTCCAGTTAAGCCCTGTGCGCTGCAAATATTAACTTACAGGAACAGACCCCTGGAGCAATCCCTCTGCAAAAGGCCATGAAAACCAATCTGGCACTTTCCTCCGGGGAGGGCCCGATGCTCTTCCGAGCTCGCCGGGGGGAGAGCAGCCCAGAGCTGTGCAAACAAACACGGCAGGATCGAGTATCCCCAGGGCTTCTCTCCTACCTAGCCAGCCCAGCTACTCTCCATCCCCATCGCTTCCCTGCCTTTGAAGCCTTCCTTGGCTCACGCCTCTTTGTATTTGCAGGGTGTATTGACAGTTTTCTGCGAGTGTTTGTAACTACTGATGCACCACCCATGTGCTTTGAGCAGCTGTGGGATGCCCATCCATGCAAGGACCAGAGCATCCACAAAAGCCCATGAACTCCCATCGGAGCCTGCTCACCTTCAATCACAATAAAGCCACGTGAAATCTGAGTTTTAAATACTATCTGTGATATATTATTACCTGTATTATTATATATTATAATATAACATGTTATATTATCTAAATACTACCTGTGACATTCTAATATTATACATTATAAATAACNTGCAGGATTCCTGTGTCAGTACAGCTTGGCTGGGTCTCTGCACCAGGCAGGGAGAAGATCTGCTCAAGAACATGGACCAGGACACACAGCGTGGAGGGGACACCTGGAAATTGTGGCACGGCCGTAACTCTGTGTTTTTTTAAGTTTTTCAGGCAAATACAGAGCTGCCTTAAACCTAGAAGGGTGTTTCCCAGCCACAACGTCACCCTGGGCAGGGCACCCTCCTTCCCTTTGCCTCAGTTTCCCCATCCATCTTTGGTGCTAAGCCCATCATCGAGAGGAGCACTACATCTCCACAAAGCCAAGCCCCGAATTCCCTGAAACCCGTGTTCAGAGTAAATCACAAGCCACAAGGTACAGGAAACCCTCCTCCCACTTGCAGAGCGAAACCCAGGTAAGGGGAAAAACAAATTCACAGTGGTTCCAGCTGTCCTTGGGCCAAGACAACAGGTCTCACACCCAGATCCTACAGAAGGCATTAGGGAATACTTGTCGACCACTAACTTGCTTAAGTATCTGTGGGTTTGTTTACACAGCTAGCAGTCAAAGACATCAGAGGGTTTTTCCTTCTAAAATGAATAAAAATAATAAATAAAAAATGAAGTGCTGTTGGGTCTGACCCAAAGTTGTCCACAGTACATTTGTAGTGAACACCATCTGCTAGATGTGATTAGCAAGGGCACCATCCATGTTTTTCAGAAGTATCATCAAAATAATGTTTCCCGTGTTCTCCACATGAACCACTCTCTGGATTTCACTTTGCGCAATCCACTTTGGCTCCTTTTCCTATATGTTAATGGGTTTGCCTAAGCCAGGATTACTACAGGGTTTTGTTAGTCTTAACAAAAAACTCCATCACCTGTGAGCAGGGACAACGCATACTGAAGTAAAATTTTCAGCTACCCAATAGTGGTCTAGGCCACTGCTCAGGACCCCTTTCAGATCCTCTCAAAAACTCTGGAAATGGGTCAATTCCAAGTTCTGGGCCCCGAGTTGCTTGGCAAGGCGGGACAGTTTCCACCACAAGTGTGAACCAGCGAGGAACAGTTTCAGAACTGCCCCCCCCAGCTCAGATTTGGTAAATAAAATCGGACATCTTGTGCGAATCCTGTCGATCTTCGTTCCACGGTTTAACCGTTCTGATGCCCCAGCCAGCTTGGCCCCACAAAGCCTGCCTCTGATGCCAGCAATCCCGTTTTAATGGGCCACTTAAAAAAAATCCTTAGGTTTCCCGAGGAGGAATGGCAGGGGGAGAAGCGCGAGCGTCGCCGGGCGCGATCCGGTTTCACGCGCGCCCGGAGTGGCGGCACAGGGCTGAACTCGAGGAGTAGACACACCACGGTTACGTGGCTCATTGTTATTCCTCCAGTTCCTCTTGTTAATGGCTTTCACATGACAGGTCTGTAGAACACATGTTCCCACAGACAATAAAATACATCTGAAAGCTAAAACCGGCCCCTAAAAAAATGAAATTAAAAAAAAAAAATAAAAAAAAAGAGACAATACTGTTCCTATATATTCTGTGAACCCAGGAATAATAAAGATTTGCTTCTCCTTCATTCATTGAGAGCATGGGGTAGTATTTCCATGTTTCAATTATATGTACACTTGCCACAGCTATAACAAGAACATAAGTGACCTATACGGGACACATTTTCATAAAGTACACAGGCATAGTTTGGAAAATCCAATGGGTTTGTTTTCTCTCCTACAAACTTGTGGTTTAGTGGGATATTGCCAATCAAATCTTGATATTTTTCCAGCAAAACACTAACCTCAGATTCCCTTTTCTTTTTTTCCCTTCCCCTTTTTTTAACATGAGAAACAAACGCACTCCCTATAACTGAATGAATATTACTTAGAAGACATAAGATGCCTTTGATTTTGAGGGTTGGGTTAGAGGCTGTTTTTTCACCCAAGGAATGGAAGACCCCTGCCCACAGCAAACAATAAATTGTGCTCAAGATGGCTCTTCTTCCACAAGCTTATTTCTTGGAGGACGGGTTGTCTGAGAAGCTAGGTCACCACCCAAATTTTTTTTGGCAAGGGGGTTCCAGCACGGAGAAACCTGTCGTGGTGCCAAAAGGCTGCCAGAGCATGGGCTCTGCAGAAAAAACACTACAGAGGGAAGCCTGGAAGAAGACAGAAAATTAAATGCAGAGAGAGATGCCTTTGGGATCCCTCAAACAAAACACCACAGAGACATTATTCACACTAGGAGATCTGCCCGAGGCAAAAGGATCCAGAAGTGGGGCTTACAGCCCACACACCTTGGAAATGGAAGGCAAGCAGAGTAGGGCTGTACTGTGAGGATGGAACATCTGGCCTCATCACCTCTCCTGCCCCAGTCTGCCTCTCTGAATCAGCATTTTAACAGGGAATTCAGAGTGTGGATCCCTGGCTGCACAGCTACAGATTCAACAGCTGAACCCCACAAAGGTGTTGAAGTCTTTGACCTCCACCACCTCCCATCCCTACACATGGTACTGAACTATTGAAGATACAAGAGGTTCAATTCAGGAAACAGTGACTTGCACTGAAGTGAATGACAGATGTACAGGGCAGGCAAAAAACTTACACTGATGTTGGGGATGTACACTTTTCTCCAAAAATGGTACTATCTGGTCATTCTGTCTGTGGGTACAACTCATCTATATGTGTAGACAGACTGCAAAATCTTTAGGAATGCTGCAGAAGGGCCTCACATCCTCCTTAATACCTGTATCTCTGTGCTGAGAAACGACACAGAAGCCTGTGGACCGTGTCCTAAAGCATGGACACAACACTGGCACATGCAAAGGGACCTGTGCAACCACAGAAGGGCTGCTACCCCCACCTCACGGGAAACTCAAGCATAAAACAAAGGGGTTTGCTTCTTCCAATGCAATAAAGGTGAACGGCGCTGAAATTACCTTCTGACCTGTTACACCCTTCACAAGGTGAAGGAAAGTTTCTTTTCCTCGTGCAACGGGGATTTTTTTGCTTTAATAACAGAACAAGGAAATCCCAACCACAAGCTTTAATCCAGCTATGCTGTAGGAGATCAAACACGGCTCCAAACCATGAGCACAACAGAATTCTCTCGGGGACTGATCTTGCCCCATCCAAACGGGCCCAGCCCCGCTCCGAGCGGCACGGAGCAGGTGTGGACACTGAGGAATTGTGTGAGGCACTGCGGGATGCTGTGGGGCTGGACACTGAAAAATGATGTTGCTTTTGTTGGGAGGAAGTCCAAGTGACTCGGTGACCTCTAACTGCTGGTGTCCTGTGCGAAGGTATTTCGGAGCAGGGTTTAAATTTATTTGTCTTTCCATTTAATAAAGCCAATAGAGTTTGGAAATCTAGCAGCAAGGAAAAAATATTCCTTTCTTTGGTCAGCACCTTTATTAAGAGGCAGTTAATAGGCAATAATCCTGGGAAGGCTGGCAGCTTGAAAGCTAAAACCCCACCACCAAGCCTAAACAAAACCCCCGTGTACTCTCTGACCAGCTTGAAATGTGCATAAAAATCAAAGGCAGGAGAAAAAAGGGCTCTGTGTTGGGTACAGCACTTTGAATCTCAGAGTCTTTGAAAAGTTAACACTTGAGCAGATTTAATAGAGGGAAAAAAACATTTTAAAAAGGGGGTAAGTTTTCATTGGCCACTCATCAAAAAGTGGAAGGAGCTGAAGGCAAGAGGCATTTGTGCAGTGACCCACCCAGGCCACTCTCATCTTCCCAGCCCGGCCTTCACCTTTGCAACAAATTAAACACCATCACCACCTTCTCCTTTTTAAACGTCTGGTTTTGATGGAGTTTAGGGTGTTCTTCTTTTCCATTAAATCTTTGTTCTTTAACCCTGCAGGCCAGTGGGATGCTGCTGGCTATCTCAACAAAGCAATGGTAATTTCTAACAAGTGTTCCATGATGCTTTTGCCTGCCACTGCCAGGCCCTGGGTGTTCTTAAGGTTTTACTAGATTAGACATCTACCTAAATAAGTGAAAAAGACCATTAATTAATTTGGCAGGGCTGAGTGGGGTATCTAATTCCTTACTCAAGTCATACTCTGTAAATATTTGGGCACCTACAAGAAACAGGCTTTCTATTTGAAGTACTTAGTGGCTGATCTTGGGTACATATAAACCTTATTTGGTTTACAATATTTGTACATATTTAAAAATGTGTATAAACTAGATTAGCCTACGGTAGGCTTTTATTGGGGCTTTAAAAGTTGGCTTCCCAAAACTTTCAGGGAAGAATTGCAGCACAGCAAGGCCAGCCTTGGCAACTGCTGCAAGAGCAAGCAACTCTTGAAGCCAGCTTACACTGTACATGTTATAAATACATATATAAATATATAAATAAAATTTAATAACCCAAAGAATAGAAGTATTTCCACATTTCTGCCATATCAGGCGTGCACTGTCCATCAAAACAGAACCCAGCTCTGCACCAGCACTGGGGGTACTGAAGGAATGGTAGGAGCATGGTCAGCTAAAAAAATAATCTCAAGGGACCAGATCTGCAGCCCAACATCAGCCAAAATAAGTACCCTACTGAAGACTGGATCAAGCTATTAAATTCAGATTTTTAAAGGCCTTGAAAGCACCAGTGATGTGCCTCCAATCCCATGTTTTTTGACTGAATCTGGATATTTGAGGACCACATATTCACTAGGACAAGAAGACAACTGGGCTAACCATCAGCTCTGCTATTTTATTACCTGCACAGTCTTAATTGTTCTTCACCTTGATTCCAGCAGTCCAGCAGGCTGATCTGTGCATCTGCCTGTATTTTGGAAACACATCTAATGTCTTTGTTTGCAAAACAGATTCCCATTCAGCTCGATTACAGTTCCACTACTCTCAGCTGTCACATGAGGAGAAAAAACTCTCCACACAAACAAACCCTAGACTTTATGGTAAAACAGGTACCTGCTTTAGACTGCTAAAGAACCTAAAAACAAGTATATATCACATTTCTCTGATTTGACCTGTTTGGAAAAGTTCTTGGTCACAATGGGTTGATTTCCACAAAAAAAAATAATAATAATAAAAAAAAAA
>WAAG01005115.1:135311-152790 GCA_013390105.1 Tichodroma muraria
AATAAAAAAAAAAAAAAAATTTGTTAATTTTCTGCTTGCTGTAGGTTCGTTCATGTAACTCCCATGAACATTTGCCCCATCTATGTTAATTTGTCTGGCACCCTTCTTATGAAGAATGACATTTTTGTTGTCCATTTTATTTTTCAGCTAAATCATAGGAACGTCAAACCTCACCATTTTAGGTCCACCAGATGCTACAGATTCCAAAAGACTTCCTAGTGGTAGATACAGGTTCATTTTGACTTAAGATGACATTTTCTGTGTCCTTACTTTTTTGGGGTTCGTTTCTTTGTTTTTAGTAAGAACTGGTTAATCAGGAACACTGGCCAAAACATCTTCTCATGCCTGTTAGTGCAATAGCAAACAAGAAGAAAGCAAAAAATGTTTATTTTCTATATGGACAACCCCATAACATTGATGACCACAGGCTGCAGAGGTATTTGAGAAGTGCCTCTAAAAGGAGCCAAAGGCGGTGTCAGAAGTGACAGGTGTCTCTACCTGCTACCCAAACCCATCCCTGGAAGTGTTCAAGGCCAGGCTGGATGGGACTTTGAACAACCTGGTCTAGTGGAAAGTCCACGCAAAAGACAAGCTTTAAGGTCCCTTCCAATCCAAATCATTCCATGATTCCATGATACTCACCCTTTGTGGTTAAAACCTGCCCCGTGCAACCTGGAGCATATTTACCTCAGCCACCCTGGGAGAATATTATTACAAAAAGGTTCTTGGTCACAGATGCTTTAAGCCAAATGCCAAATTATCCTCTTGCACTGCAAATTCCTCTGGAGTTGAAACCAAGAGTAGAAATACTTCCTCATGTGGCTGGAGCACAACGTGCCAGCCTCACGCTCCAAGTGCTCCAGGTGAACAGGAATGCTGCCACTGTTTTTTTCTGTGAGAAAAAGTGCTTTTAGTGAGTAGCTGTCACCTATTTTCAAAGATAAGGACCACATACAAAGGAAGAAAGAGAAGGGAATTCTACAGAGAGTGTTAAGTTGTTCCTCATGGGAGTTTGGCGTCAGCTGATGCATTAAAACCCCTTTATATTAAAGTGCACATTTATTTTCAATACCTCAGAATGCATTAATAAGAACAAAAGGTCTTATCCAAGCCACAATATGTAGGTCCATATAAAATTCTGCATTTGTGGGGTAAAACATATTTAAACCAGACTGGCCAACCAGCAAATTTGGATAGGGCGAATATAAAAGATATTACCAACAGGAATTCAAAGCCAGGTCCAGCCAAACATGATGGAAACAGTAAATTTGGAGAGGGTGAATATAAAAGACATTGCCAACAGGAATCCAGAGCCAGCTCCAGCCAAACTTGATGGAAACAAAGCCATCATTTCACATTGTCTACAAGGGATAAAATGCAACGCCCATGAAAACCCCGAAGTGCCAACACCTTTCGGGGCACCTCCGCACATCCACGTGCTTTGGAAGTCTCACACATATGACAAGCCTGGCCTAGGATGACCAAGCTTGAAGAGAGGGGAAAAATTTTTTAAAAAATAAGGATATGCCCGTGAACTCCGCAGTGGTGAAGGCAAACAGCTCGTGTGAAAAACACACTGTGGTGACCATTATGTTTTCAATTACAAATGGAGCGAGCAGGGTTTGCTCTGCCGGTCAGCGGGGTTTGGAACAAGCCTCTCACCACCACTGCTCTGGGCTCTGCCTTCGAGGAAGGGCTCAGGCCACTGCCCAGCCCACTGCCCAGCCCCAGCAACACTCAACACCCCGTTTCTTTCGGGGGGAATCGAAGAGATTTCTGCCAAACCGGTGGGTGAGCAAAGCAGCTGCTCCCCTTGGTCCCCGTCATCCCACTGGCTGGGTGAACACTAATATTTCCCCACGTAATCACAACTCTGTTCTACTCATATAGAATCATAGAACGATAGAAAAGATTGGGTTTGAAGGAACCTTAAAAATCACCTACTTTTGCAACTCATGCACAGGGATGTCACCCACTAGATCAGGTCCTCAGGGCCCCATCCAACCAATTCGGCACCCTCCACTCAAAAGGAAAATTTTGTGAGCTGTAGGTGCTGTTCTAATACATAAAATAGCAAGCAAAAATTCCTTATCTCAGCTTCTTGTCCCCAAACACCCTGACACAGAAGCCCTGGCTCCTCCTCTCTGCACAGACACCCCAAACCATAACAAGAACAGGTAGAAATATAAAACTGTAGCCAATGTAAAGCAGCCAACAAATTTCTGTTATTTTTAATTCAGTAAAGACACAAAGCATATGAAGCAAAAATAAAGCCAGTTACCCAAGCCAACATTAGGTCTCTTAAATAAAAATTCATCAAACTTCAGCACTGAACTTCCCAAACATCTACCTGATCATCATGACCAGGCAGTGCCACTGTAATTAAGCACATTTTTGGAAGCAACTGCCCCTGTGCAGGAGGCAGCAGAGCCCCTGGCCATAGCCCTGAGCCTGCCACCAGTAGCTTTTTGACCCAGTTCTGTCAATGTACCTATTGTAAATGCAAAATCCTTTTTAAGATTTGAAGCAGCAGCCACCTGCACAAATAAGGCAGGGTTATAGCTCTGTAACCCAATACAAGCACTGGAAGCTTAAAAAGTTTGTATTCCAAAAAGCACTTCTGACCCCTTCCTTAAAAGTTCACTAATCACTTTTAATTCATAATTTATTTCCTCTTAATATACTTGCTTTATGTAATGCCCCCCTTTCTCCCCCCTCCTTCCACTCCTCCTTTCTTTTTTCTGGGAGTTCCCCAGGAGAAAATGGTATTACACAACTCCCTTGATTAACTGGAAATGAAGCTTTTCCCCCTCGGTAGTCGCGTTTTGGTAGAGTTTCCAGGACATAAAGCACGGCCCAGAGTGCTGAAAGGCAGAGAGACGTGGGTGGAAGTGATCCAAAGGCCCTTACAGTGATGGGGGCTGATCTTGGTGGTCCCCAGAGCAGAGCTCTGTAAGGCTTTGCCTATTTATCAACGGGTTAAAAAAGTGTAGTATTACCATTCTTCTTGTTCCTCTGTATTTTGACTGCACAGAGTGGCATCCTAATGTATAGCAATACATGATATAACTGAGATTTTGCTGGTAATATTAAAAAAAATAAATAAAACCCATGCTCCTAATTAAAATAGCTTTGTATTACAAGGAAAGGAGACTTTGCAGGGGAAGGAGGAGGCATGACAACTGCTGCCTTGGCCATGCTGACATCTCCCTGCCCACAGAAGTTTAAGCTACTTTGGTGGACAGCAGCTGGGAATGGGGTGTTTTGGAGGCAAGACATCACCCGCAGTGACAGAGGTGTCCACCCCGTGCTGCACACAAGGACTTACCTACCCTGGCCCACCTGCCCCTGGATGAGACCCTGTGAATTATTTGTGCCCCTGAAAGCCAAACAGATTATTTTTGGGACAGCATGGTTCCATGCTGCCCACCATCTCGGACTTTTGGGTGCTTTTATACCTCTAAGAAACTGAAAATTCTGCAAATCCAGTGTTAACAGTAACACTGAAAGCCTCACCACTGTGTTCCACAAGCACAGGGCCAGGCAGGGTGGGCACAGCCACCTTGTCACCCCAGCCCCTTTCCCACGCACAGCCCAAACCTGCCCGTAACAGCTGCATTTTGCAGCCAGGTGACATCCCATCACCCTGTTTCTTTAAGGGACAGGATGAAGTGGGCCACATCTGAATGGCACAGGCAAGGGCCAAGGCTCCATTCACACTGGCTTGAGGGACACAACATGTACCATGCCTTTTAAAACCAAAAATGGAGAGCTCCCAATTTCCATTTCCAGCCTCCTGCAACAATGCTGTGCCCTGCTGTCAAGGAACGTGTGAATAAATTGAGGAAAGAAGGTTAAAGAAGCCCAAGGGAATAGGAGTCCCTTTTTCTTTATTGCAGTTAATTTTGACAAAGGCTCTTCTGTTTCCTTTCCTCCCTCCCCCTTTTTTTTTTTTTCCCTTTCCCCCCCCCCCCCTTTTTTTTTTTTTTTTTTTGAAGGGCTTCGTGCCAAGCTGCATTATTCCTCTTCACCATGGTACTGCCATGAAACCCGCCTGGTATGTTTGCCTGAAAATCACAGGTTTGCATGGAAATTGTTTTTATCTCAACAACTACTCCCATTGTCACCTCAGACATGAAAAGAGGAGGAGAAGGGCTCAGGCTCAAATCCCATCCTGGCAACAAAGCATCCATGAAAAAGCACCACGACCTTCCAAACCCAGCACCATGAAAACCTGCCCTCCCAACAGGGCAGAAACCCTCCAAAAACCCTTTTACCACCTCACTCAGAACTCCAGTTCAACTGCAAACCCATGAGAGATGCCATGCACAGCCTCAGTTCGAAACACTGAGGCTTGGGGAAAAAAAAGCATCCCATTGATGGGATTGTTTTGAAGTATTTTCTTAAGTGGAAATAGTTTCTTTTTCTTGCAGCCCATCGTGGCAACCGGAGCCCTCTGGCTCCTGTCAGCAAGGCAGGAGCTCCTCAGGGGTGTCCTCTGTTTCCAGCCTATTTACTGCTCTGTTGAGAAAGGAGCCTATAGATGCTCCAGTTCTCAGATTTGGGACTTCGGAGGGACTGGGTTATTCAACAAACCAGCCCTTTCTAAACACTGTCAAAGGAGTGATTTGATGCCTTTCAGTGCTTACCATACAAAACGCTGAAAGACCAGCGGACTTCAAAAGCTGCAGGAGCGGAGCTGGAGTTTGGCAGGAGTTCATTAGCTGCCTGTGTCCTTCTGTGTGTGGCTTGTAATTACATGCAGACCCGGTGCCAAATCCTCATCTACTGAGGGGTACCAATTAACGTGCTGCTGGATGATTCACAGGTAGCTAATGTCGAGATTTATACACCCGGCGTGCCAAATAGCCCGTGCTTTTTCATTATTAATATTATTATTATTATTATTGTTATTATTGTTATTTTAAGCTGGCCTTTTTTCCCTCTTTTCAAGTTATCATATAAAAACAAGGTTTTGGCAGTAAAATTGGGATTGTCCAGCCTGTTCCCAGGGCCACACACTGGTGGGCCTGATCCTGCTGACACCGTGTACCACATGCGCAGGGAAATGCACATCTCTTGGAGCATGGGTCAAGGGCTTGCAAGTTAAACCACCTACTGTGTTTTCCCTTTGTAAAAAGCAGAAGTTTTCTGCTCCAAGGAGAAAAATTATAAAACTGAGGTACCATTTGTACTCTATACTTGGCTGTCCTGCTGCATGCACCCTCTTACTCCTACAGGTAGCAAAACAATAACAGCAGAAGATTTAAGAGCAGCTGGGGGAGCTGAGGAAGCAGGTAACTAAAAGTGATAATTTATTTTTTGAAGGGGAAATGTACACAAAACTGCATCTCCTGTAGGAAAACATAACAGTTGTTAGTTTCTCTGACAAAATATTAAAAAAAATAACCACAACAAGAAAAAGTCTTTCTTCTCTTACTTGAAATCTGCATCCCTTTGCCTCTCTTGCTGGAGATCTGCATCCCTTTGCAGCCAGCTGGCTCCCAAAGCAGCCCTTGGCAATTAAAACCTTGGGAAGTCAAACACAACAGCATGGAAGTGAGCCTTTTGTTTTCCTGTTTTGTCATTCCTGTCTTGTGTTTGATCCCAAGGTTTCTCAGGCTGGAGGGAAACCAGTGGAGCATCTTGGCACGGGCTGGGCACAAGTCTCCAAGCTCACTGGTTTGCCACTGCTGATGGTTTTCCCATGGGGAACATGGAGACCCAGGCCTCATGTCCTCCTGCTTGACTTTCTCTTTTCCAAAAAACACTGCTCCTCAGCCCTGGGGGATAACAATTCCAGGAGGGCTGCAAGTACAACCCAACGCTCGCGCCGCTTTATCCTTCTCTAATAAACCTTTCACTGCATTTGACACGACACAGGTCTTGTCCAGCCATGAAAGCTTTCCTGCTTATCAGCAGAATTTTTAATCAACCAGCAGGGAAAACATGGCCTGACATTTTATTGCTTCCTTGTGCTTTGCTTTTAGATGCTTTGGTTTCTTCCAGCTTGTACCCTTGCTAATCGCTTTAGCCAGGGATCACTGGAAAGCCTCGTTTTCCATGCCCAGCAACTTCCCCCAGATCATCTGGAGTCAGGGCAGGAAGAGGAGCATGGGGACAGTGGGGGATTTATGGTGGGATGGAGAAGAAGGCACCAACCTCTCGATTCACTGCAGGTTCTGGAACAGGGTTTTGTCCTGGCCACAATTACAAAACAACAAACAACGTCTGTGGGGAAGGGTCATAAGAAGTTCAGCTTTCCTCTATTAAAACCATCTGGTGCCTATAAAAAACCCCAACTGGTTGGTTGGGATGGTTGGTAGCACCTCCTCCCCGCTCGGCTCTTCCTGGCACCTCACGTGGTGGCACCAGAGGTGTCACAGTGAGGGACAGGGCTGCCCGGGAGCAGGGGGCCTGGCAGAGAGCCCCTCCACTTTGCATCCCTCCTGCTGCAAAGAAGGTGCCCCAGCATCCACCTCATTTCACTTCTTATCTGAGCCAGAACTGCTTTACGAGGTGCCTGTCCCCTCAGGAACGCCAGCTCCTGCTGGAGTGCCCTCAGTGAGCCCTGGAGAGGGCTGAGCTCGCTGAGCAAAATAAAACATCCCAGTGAGGCCTGCATGGGACCCTGCAAAGGGCTTCTCCAGGTCACAGTCACCAACGGGTCCCCCTCCAGCATCAACAGCAAGAGGCACCGCCAAACCTGCAGGGGATGGGAACCTTTATTAAAAAAAAAAAAACAAAACAACAAAAAACCCTAAACCTCTCCTTTGTTTCCAACAAAAATAAAAGAAAGGGAGGTGAATAAAAAAAAAAAAAAGGAAAAGAAAGGAGAGGAGAGCTTAGAGCCAGTTCCCCAGCCTGTAACACAAAACCAGGCTGTGCTGGGAAACCTTACACCACGCAGCATCCAGCTCATGCACTCCTGCTCCACTCGCCGCCTCCCGGATGCTTCCCCAAGCCCAAACTGCCCTTGAGAGAAGCCAAGCCTCAGCCTCTGCTGAAAAGCCTCTTTGTTTGGATTCCCTTTCCAAATCAGCGTATCCTGAGATTGAACTCCCTTCCACCCCTCTGCAGGGCTTTTTAACGTTGGGATGCCTCTGGCAGCAGCCAGATCTGCCAGCAGGTTTGCGGTCCCCTAAGAGCGCTCAGCCCGCAGAGCCGGGGCACACTCAGCACCGGGAGCTTTCTCCACGATAAAGGAGAGAAAGGCAGGGAACAAGAAAGTAGTGCAGGATTACTTCAAAAGATCCTTTAATCATGAATTGTGAACAGAGGAGCTAAGTTCTCCTTAATTAAACAATAGCTTTAATCAGCCCTCAATAGCTGGCATTACTCAGAGGGTGGTGAGGCCCTGGCACAGGCTGCCCAGAGAAGCTGTGGCTGCCCCATCCCTGGAAGTGTTCAAGGCCAGGTTGGAAAGGGCTTGGAGCAACCTGGGATAGTGGAAGGTGTCCCTGCTCACGGCAGGGGTTGGAACAAGATGAGCTTTAAGGTCCCTTCCCACCCAAACCTTTCCATTGTGTGACATTAAGGCACACCAGTGAGTTGACCATTCTGTCTTTCTTAAACTGGCATAATTGAAAGGAAACCAGAGGAGGCATCAAAGAAACCCAGGCATGAGGTCTAGACCATGCACACATCACCGAGAGGGTCCTGACTGCCGAGAGCTTTCCATGCAGCCCCAAGGCCGTTTCTGTACACAGAAATAAAATGCATTTTCTTGCGCTGCCCTCTCTGTCTGCAAGCTCAGGGCACAACTGTGCTACATCCACACAGCCCCTGACAGGCAGTGGGGGCCTCCTGTGTCCCTTGGGGCTTGAGAACGCCCCAAAATCCTGCATTCCCACAAACGGCAGAGACATGGCACTCCCAGGGCAGGATCTGCTCTAGCACTGGCCCAGCTGAGACCCACAAACAGCACCAAGGCAGTAACTTCACCCCTCAGAGAAAACACAGCAGATCTTGCAGCAAGGGAGCGTTAATGAGAACATCAGCCGGACATCTCACCCTGACACTAAAGGGAAAACTCTCTTCTCCAAAACCAGCCTCAGGCCTAGGGCTTAAAGCAATTTCACGGGGGAAGATGTTTTTCACTTGCAGGCAGCTTTAATTTACCTGAGTGTTACATCTTTCCCTGTGAAAGCAAAACCCTGTGATTTAAGCAGGTGGATTTTCAGGCTGTGGACCCAGTACCCACTTGTGGCAGAAAACTTCAGCAAGAGCAAAAGCAAAGTACCTGTTGTTATATCTACAATCCTAATGTATCCCAAACACTATCCCACTGGCAATTCCAAACATGCTGCATGCCTAGATTCTGCAGTGGCTCTGAGTTATACACACTGGAAAACTTCTTTGTGCCCATGGTGATTTATCAAAATAAGCTTTCTCCAAAATGCTATCCCAGCTTTTCCATGGGTTTTTCATTTGACAAAGATTCATACCCGCTCAGTCAGAAAAATAAACGCCACAAAACTTCTCCTTTAAGGAAAAAAAAACCCAAACCACCCAACCCTCACAGCTCAATGCTTTAGAAATGCTTCCACATGCTAATCAGCCTCCTATTCAGTTCCAGACTGAATAGGACTCCAACAATGACAAAGAAATACGCTGAACCTATCCCACATTTCATCCCCTTCACTCAAAATGTTGCTGTTACCTTGGTTTTCAGCCGCTTTGTGGGAGCTGCAGCAGAATGACAGCTGCATGCTAAAGCTGCAGGGATGGTCAAGAAACCAGGAGTGCTAGATGGAAAACTATATGGCCCAGATTATGTGGGGGGAAAAGAATGGGATTATTTGACGGGATAGTAATTGATGCTACAAATTTTTGTAAGAGTTAATAAGAAAAACAAACAAACAAACAAACAAACAAAACCCCCTGAATCCTCTATGAAAAACAGCCTCTTGTGGTCAGGCAGCAAAGGGAACTTTCTCTCATCCTCGCAAGTGTGAGTAGGATAAAAGCCCCTTCAAGCCCTTCCCTTTGAGAATCATCCATTTTTGTTATGCATTATCAACTGGCAGATGCCTTAGTGCAGTTTTTCCTCCATATCCTTAACCTGAAAAACTCCAGCTCTTACTCCGGGAAAGGACAAGCCAGCTCCTGCTGCAGTGGGTGAATCCATGGTTGTTTCCCTTTTCTGCAGAACATGGAAGCACCAGAACAGAGCCACCTGGGTAGGTTTTCATAGGAATTTGGGTGGGAAGCTCCAGGACAGGTGCACACATGTCCTAGGGACACACTTCAGCCCAAGCCCTGGCAGTCACAGGCTCCTGCACAGTCGCAGAGGATCCGATTTCAAGATACTTTGGGAGGACTGGCAGAAGTACTGAAATTTGCAACTCCAATGGGGAGCTCAGGAAGGAATTAGAGGTACTTCAGTAGCTCTGAAAGCCCCACTGGGCACCTGGCTGCCTCTGTACTGGAAACACTACCTTCAAAGTGTGCCCTCGCCGGGCTCCAGCGCCTGCCCACGCACCGAGGTGATGCTGCTCCTTCTGCTCCCTGTCTCCCTAGATTAGAAACTCCCAGAGGCACAAACCTCCCGTGACGTGCCTGGGCAGGACCAAGGGCAGCACAGCCTGGCACAGGGATCCCTGGCCCAGCACTTGAATTCAGGGAGAAGCAGCTCCCCAAAAAAAGCAAGGGCCATCTGATCAGCGATCAAAGAGCCACTCCAGAAACCTGCTAACACCAAACTGATTCACAGCTATCGACTTCAAAGGAGTTCTGCTGCCTGCCATCAGCTCACCAGCCATCCAAAATTACTCCCTGAGCATCACTCAGAACACAAATGCACCCAGTGGTTACTGACCAGACCTGCTTATCAGCATTTTACCAGGCTGTTTGTGTCTTTCCCTTTGGAAAGTAGCACTTTAAAGGGTGGTGGGCCTTGCAGAAAAGCCTTGGAAGCCGTCAAAATGCTTGGGATATGGGACAGGTTGCCATGGCTGCCGTGCTGCTACAAAGACCAGAGCAAAGACCTTGCTGTCAGCTGGGTGGGAATGATAACCAGGGCTGGCCTGGCTGCTCCCTCCAGGCTTAAAGGAAAGCCCATCACATCACCCCCCCCCCCCCCAAAAAAAAAAAAAAAAAAAAAGTCAGAAATAACCTGCTGAGTGTCAAGGAGACAGGAAGCCCAGAACCCATTTGGCACACTGGCTTTCAAATTCAGTGGCTGGGTACTTGGAGGATGTGATGAGGTCTCAGCTCCACAGGACCACATGCTGAATTAACAGAAGCGTAATTAATATCTGCATGCAGTGCCTGCACGGCCAGACGCAGGGGCACTGCTGGCTGGTCAAAAATGTCTGTCATTTTTTGTGATTTTACAGGTGAAAGCAGCTCATTTCTTCTTTTGTGCAGCACCCAGACTGACACTGCTGGGAGACAGAAGCTCTCTGAAGGAGTATCATTTCTTTCAGGAGGGATGGCTGTCCAAAACATCTTACCAGTAACTTTCCCTTCTTCTCTTTAAAGCCATGGCAGGAAGAATGACGCTGTTCTCAGCTCCAGCAGCCAGCAAAAAATGATGAGGCTCCAGGAGGTGCAGTCTGACATCTGCAAGCTCCAGAAGCAGTGAAGGACAGCTCTGTCCCACAGCCACCTTTGATGTTCAGGGCAAGGAGTGGGTGAACCCACCAATGCCAACTGCTGCAGCCTCAGTTCGCTGTGTTTTCCAAGCATCACAGGCTATGCCCAGTGGTGTGTTCTATCAGAAAACCTGGAGGCACGTCCCAAGCTTCTCAGTGCCATGATCAACACACTTTCACATCTTCCTGGGCAAGGGATGCAAAACTATGGGAAAGTAGTAGAGGATTATGAGCACTCTCCACTGACTCAGTGGCACCGCCACTGTCAGACCAACTGCAGCTCCATCTGGGCTCTGGCTGGCAGCCCCAGCCTGGCCCTGGTGGAGGACACCATGTGCTCAGGGAGGACAAGGTCGTGCATGGACGCAATCCTTTTCCAGGGCTGGAACAGGAACACACAGCACAAAGAGCACAGGCATCTTCAGAGCATCACAAGCTCTGGAGTTAAATTACATGTTCTGCTTATAACTTGACTTGATGTAGAGTCTGTTTTCAACCCTCTGTCTCCAAACCATCCAACACATGTGAAAAACAAGCCCACTTACGTGACTGACTCCAAAGGACGAAGTTCCATAGGAATTTCTGATACTTCCAAAGGTGCCAGGACAAAGCCAATTTTCAAACTCATTCATGCATTCTCTTGGAACAAACTTATGCTTAAGGCTTGCTTTCAAACTGTTTGCATCAAAATCCAAACGAAGACACTTCAAATTCCCTGGTTTTCATGGCATTCTGCTTCCTCAGGTCGAACTAGAGAAGCAGCTTCTGCTGATCACGATCCCACTGCTGCAACTGAGCCTTTACATGCAGCTAAGAGGCAAGAAGGGATTCTCCAATTTCCCAACAGCTGCTCCAACACATCCCTGGGCACAGACACCTGATCCACATGAAGGAACTTTCCACCTGCTCTAAAACTGTGGAGCAGGTAGTGCCCCTCCAAGGTGGATGTCATGGGAGAGGGTGAAATGGAGACGAGGTGGCTTTGAAAGGGATGCAAATGCCCTTCTGGGAAAGGGGCCCACTGATCCATGAAGAGATGTGACACAGAGGGCACCCTCCTCCCAGCTTTTGGCAAAACCCACCCACCTGAGGTATCTGGAAAGGCAGATGGAAGGTTGGCCACAGGCTGAGCCTCCAGACACATTGGCAAGGGGGGAAGCACAAAAGTGTGCTCAGAAAACTGACTTCAGACTTCTATAATTACAGGATAAGTGCTGGGTTACTTTAATTCACCTCTTTCATTGAGGTTTTATCATTCTCATTTCTGAGCCTTTTTTATTTTTTTGGTTTGTTTGTTTGCAATATGAAACCTGACCTATCGGAAGAGCCGAACAAAGCCCTAAGACAGAACAAAAAGGAAGAAATGTTAAAATAAATAAATAAATAATAAAAAATATATGACAGCACTCATATAAAACCCCAGCTGGCAGGGGGGGAAGCCACATCCTGGGAGGGGGTTTCCCTGCTTCCTTCCCCCGCTGGGACCCAGCCCCTTGGGATGCCAGGAAAGCTGCTGTTCCCAGCACCGGCTGTGCGGACGCTGGGATAGGAGGGTTTGAAGGCTGCTGCCTTTCCCCACGCTGCCTTCAACAGGCAGGCCCTTGTTCCAGGCACAGGCAGGCAGGGAGACCACAACGGTCCCTTCTGGATTACTATGGATGAAGTGGGAGCATTGTATGAAGGGAATGGGGAGGATGGAGCCTGCTCCGCCGGAGCGAGCCACGCAGCAGAGCTGGGCCTTTGCCTCCCCCTCTTTGAAGGCATTTCAGGCAGAGATGGAGCCACACAAACGCCCTGCCTATCTCAGATGCTGAAGAGGGGCCCTGGTTTGCCAGAGGTTCCCCAGCTGTGGTATGCAAACCATTTTTGGGTGGTACACAGAGCACACGCATCTAGAGAGACAGCACCAGCCTGTATCCAGACAAACAGAGTCAGACCAAAGCAGCCTAGGAAAGGCATGCATATTAAATTGAGATTTAAAGGGTATAAAAATAATCTGTTTGATCTGGGAGTGATGTTTATATTATTTTCTATGCTCACTACAAACAGACAATTAAAAAAATGTCATCTGCTGTAATTGTGATTCGCATCTCCTGCCTGTCTCAGCAGCAGGTACACAGGATTCAAAGCACTCCTGGCCATGAAGCAGTTGCACGTAATTCTGCTTTTCCTGGAGACACGTCTTCAGGCTGGCCAAGTTCCACCAACTCGGGAAAGCCAACAGATTTATACCCCTGAGGACTCGGTCTGCCATAGGTACAGCATTTCCTTGTTCTGCAATTAACACCTCAAGTATAATTGTCACTAATAATCTCTTTTTGATAGGTCGGTTGTCTTTTTTTTTTGTTTGTTTGTTTGTTTGTTTTCACAGAGCAAATGCAGAAAAAGTGGATTTCCAACACCTCCAAAATATTTTCTCGCCTTTACTTCCAGTCATCTTTGGCTCCTTTGGTCTTTCACGGGAGGCACAACAGATGGGTATCACACTTTAGGTGCCGACTGTCGGTTCAGTAAGAATGTTTTTCTAGGCTCAAAAAGCCCCCTCCTTTACTCCCAAGTTATGGCAGAGTCCAACTGAACAACAACCCCATGCCAAGGTGCCACTTCTGCCAACCTGCCTTTGCCAGAGCACCTCCAGAGCAGCCACCCCTGGCCAGGAGCTCGCTGCCACCAGAGATCCTGCAGGTATGGAGTGACACATTAATGACCAAACCCCACCCAGGGATGCTCCAAACACGGTGAGGACTCTCCACCCACACAGCTTCTCCCGTGTGCTGTGGGCTCAGTCCTCCCCAACACGGAGGAGACAGCGTGGAGAAGGCAACTCCAAGGGGTTGGGACTGTCCAGCTGCTTTGGTGCAGTCAGGTTTTGCTGTCCCTTGCTGAAAACAATGAAACGTCTGGCTCAGCATCTTCTTCAGGTGCATAGAAAGATGATGTTACCCCTGTGACAAGTGAGTGCTGTGCAGCGGGGTAGTCCTAAAAATGAAAACAACAGCCCCAACCCAAACAAAGCAAAGTTGCTTAGCTCATCACATCCAGCTTTACACCATCCAAATAACTCTAACCTCACCCCTCATCTCCAATTCCTCCCACTCCTTACACTTAAATGACAATCCCAGGCCTGTTTACACCAATTTTTTGTGATGAAGCGACAGGGCCCCTGGCCGAGCTCAAATCCTTTTTGCTTCTGAGAGCTGGAGGACTACACAATTTTCTACACAGAAGAGGAAAGTCAAGAGTAATCTAAACTGTTAGCCCAAATTATAAGATTATATCCCCACTTAGATAAACATGTCAAGGTCCGGCTAGCACAAATATTTACTTTCAAAGTTCATTTAGCATCAAACTCGCTACAGGAGAAGCCAAATTTGTGAGAAGGCTGCAGAGATTTTAAGGTTGTAAGAGGTCTACCCATCTGTTGCTTCAAAAAACTTCCCCAAGGCAGTAAAACTTGTGTTGTACAGATTAACTGGGATTGACAGAAGAGAGAAAATTAAATTAGAGGCAGAAAAGAAGAAGGGCAGTAAATTATGTGCAGTTTACATCCCACCAGCCTGAAACATATGCTCCCATAAACCAAATTTCCACAAGCCTCAGAAGCAGGTATGCCAGATGAAATCCTTCTATTTTATGGCACAAGCAGGACTTTTTGGAAGCTGTTTTACCTGCACAAGCTGCACAAATACAAGCTACTGAAGACCCTCATCTGCCCTATCACCCTTGCTGACACAGCCTTCCCCTCTTCCGAGATTAAACGCTTGACTTAGCACCCGTCAGCAGAGCACAGGTGGCTGCTCTGAGCTTGCTGAACACCAGGAGTCCCTGCCAAGGGAAAACAGCAGGTCTGAGAGGAGTAAATTTAACCCTAGATGCTACATCTGTAGGGCCAGGCTCCAACACATCCCACCTCAAGGGTCAGGGCAGGAGGCCTTTCCCCACCTGGCCACATCTCCTGCATCAGGAGGAGGTTTGGTGGCTGCATCAGGACAGCAAAACCCCATGGCACCAGGGAAAACTGCCCCCCGAGATCTGCCCCCAAATAACAACTCTAAGCTCCAGGTAGGAGGTGCAGGAAACTCCTGGCAGAGGGATGGGCTGAGGATGATCAGATGAAGGTGGAGTGAGATCCACCCATGACACCTCTTGTTTTGCTGCTCTGAGAGTTCCCCACCACTCTAGAAAGTGACAGCACCAACCAGCTCAGCAGGGGGAACTTCAGACCCACCCAGACCCCCTCAATCACATTTTCAGATGTTTTGCAGAGATCAGGAGACAGGGACAGGGCAGCGGGGACTCTTCCACACCACCAAGCTCACCTGCATCCCTAACAATTTCAGGAAGCATCTTCCAATCCTCTAAACAGAGCCCTCCCAAGAGGAGGAAGCAGATGGAGAAAGTTATTTTTCCCCCTTGCATGACCTGCTTTAATAAATGCACACTCAGTTCTTTTCTGCCTTTTTTACTGAGCTAAGCACAGGCATGGAATTTCTGGGAAGCTCACAGTGTCGGCGATCAAACCTCTTGTTCATGCAAGAACAAGGATTTATGAGTGCCAAGTGCACTCATTAGAGGAGTGGGCTGGTCATTCAGTAACATCCAGCTCCCTGCCAACTCAACTCAAGCTGGAAATGCAGGAGAAATGGAGGGTCTGGTCCAGTGGATCTTCATCCAACCCACTCCACCAGCCACGGGCTTCTGCCCATGGCTCCACTCCCCAAGAAAAGAAGATACAAATCTTCCTCTTATGCACTTGCTATCAAGATAACCATTGTGCTGCTTAAGGATGAAAGACAAAAGTGGATCTTTCTAACTACTCTCACCAAATTAAAGCTGAAGGAAGCTCCTGATAGCTCAGCTATACTAATTCAGACTTTCTCAGATGTTTATGATAATTGTCTTCTGGGTAATTTGTTTAAATTTGTGTGTAAACAAAGGGTTTATGCACATCTACAGCCTCACAGAGAGTGTGTCATTTCTGAAAAACATTTCAGCCATAGTTCGCTCTTTTCATTTTCCCCTCAGAAAATAATTCCCATCAATTCAAGGCCGAATTATGGCATTACCTGCAGCAGGAGCCAGTGCAGTGTCACAGGCCTCTGCAAATCAAATGGCCAGTTTTAATATTTCCTAAAGTGGTCCTCAAATGAAAAAAGCCTTCTGTTTCCCTGCTTCTCTGAAAGCCTTTGGGCAGCTGCTCAAGAGGCGTAACTCAGTTTGACTGCACTGGAGGCCACTGGCCATGTGCCCACACACATCAGCAGAAGACCTCTGCTGGTCCCTCCACTTCAGAAGTCATTTCACCCAATTCTGCTCCTCATTATCTTATATAGGACTTTTTTTTTTTTTTCCCCCCATTGAATGTGTAAATATCCATCAACTTGTACCTGTCCAGCCTTCTCTCACAGGAAGGGTTCAGCTAGGGCACTTTTTTCCCACTTTCCAAGTGTTTTTTTGGGGGATATTTTTTACAAGAAAATGGGAATCAAGTGCTCGGAAACTATAAGCTCATAGTCTTCCCTAGCAAAAGGCAGGGGGGAAGAGCAAGTCAAGCCTCCTGTGAGTGGGGCAGCTTTCACAGCCACTCATGCCCAGTCATCCACCAGCAGGTCCGATACTTCTGGTCCTGGTCCGGGTGTATTTGCAAAGCCCATCCCCAAACACACATCACGGGCTCTCCATCCCATAATCACCTCCCTCACCATGTCCCACCCACGCTCTCCACCTGCCAGTGATCGGCCAGATCTAAACTTTCCTTCAGCCACTGCATTCATGCTCTTACTTTTAAATGCTCCTCACCCTAAAAAAAACCCCAAAAAACCAACAACAAAACAACAACGGAGAACCCCAACAAAACCCCCTAAACAAGCCAACTCTGGTGTTTACTTCCCAATTTCCACCTGTAGCAACCTGAAACAAAGCAACAATCAGAGTTTTGCTGTATCACATTATTCCCTGCTAACAATACTTTCCAGTGATGCTTGATAAGTCCTGTTTACCCAAGCTAGCACAAGTAGAATAACATATGTCAACCAACTGCTTTTTCATTTAGGACCCTTAGCCCAGAGAAGGGCAAGCAAAACCCCTTTCCCATTCAAATAGCACCTACTCATGCCAGGAATGCCTCAAGTTAAGGAAACTTGGTAAATAAAAGTTTAAAAGTTCTGACTCCTAGGAGCTGTTTTACTAGGAATTCAACTTACTGCTTAAATAAGTGAGGTAAGTCCAGCTAGTTATGTTTCTACTTATATTAGTTTCATATATGGGATATCAAGCATTTTTATTTTTTCCAGATCCGAGAAGATGAAGCTTTCTGCACTGGCCCCTATTCTTGTGGGAATATAAAGAGAAAACCATGCCTCTCCTCCTAATGTATTAGTGCCCCCTAATATACACCAGATGATCAATAAACTGCATAAAAATTAAATCAAACTGACAGTCTTTAAAAAATGGGCTCTAAGCAGAAACAATTGTTTTAAAGACTGTGGTGTCTGGAGTATTAAACTCACGTGCTGTTGTGTTATTAATCTCTTTGTTGGAAGCCAGTTGATTTCCCCTGCCTGTGTCTGTCAATTAAATATTCAGCATCGCAGCCACAATGGAAGGGTTGATGTTTTGGAATGCAAAAAGTTTTTTCTGAGACGCGCTGTTGACAGTTCCCTTCCATGCCACAGCATCTCCACAAGCCATCCCATCTCCAAAATCCGAGCGGGCAGGCAAACCCACACCTCTGCCAGGGGCTGCGGGAGCAGCTCCGGATTTTGAAAGGAATGAGTTTAGCGAGATGGGAGAAAGAGAGGAGCGCCGGTAAAGCCGCCAGCAGAGCGACCCCAGCCACAAGAGCGGCAGGAGCTGCTATTTTCCATTATTAACCAAAACAC